>PGTU02006224.1:0-28498 GCA_002896215.2 Cicer echinospermum
ATCTTCCAATTGTTGAGATTGGTGTTTGGAGGACAAGGGTACACTAGCTTGAGGGTATCATCATCAACACGATCCTCTTCTACAACAGCCACTTGATCAACATATATTATTCTAGCACTTTGAAAGGTTTGACGAATGTCACAAATAGGGATCTTTTGTGAATTTGGTACCCGGTTTTCCCAACGAGCTAGCTTGCTTTCTCGTTTTTCCTCTACAGCGTTCTCTTGATCAGCTTTGGTAGGTATATATCCCAACCCGTACTTATCCTTCTTTTCCGGTATTTCTATCAATTTCCCGAATTTAACAAAAACTCCTTCTTCCAACATGAATTTTGTAGCCTTCAATGAAGTGGTAGATAATTTTGGTTCTTTTAAACGAAATCCTTCACCCATGAAGACAGCGTTGGCGATTTCTAATGCTTGGAAGGAAGTCTCAATGGCTTCCTCTGTGTCTTCAATGTAGCCTGTAGAAGATAGATGACTCACTATCATATCTTCTTCCCCAGATATTATCACCAGTTTATTATTCACTATAAACTTTAGCTTTTGATGGAGAATGGATGTCACTGCTCCAGCAGCGTGAATCCACGGTCTCCCTAAAAGGCAACTGTACGCCGGCTTAATATCCATCACTTGAAAAGTTATTCCAAAGTTATGGGGTCCGATTTGAATCGGCAGGTCAATCTCACCAATAACTTGTCTTTTTGACCCGTCAAATGCTTTCACCACCATAGCACTCGGCTTCAAACAAGCCCCATCAACAAATAGTTTTGATAGTGTTGATTTTGACATGACATTTAACGATGAACCATTATCGACTAGCACTCGCGCAAGAATATGATCATGACATTTCACAGAGATGTGTAGTGCTTTATTATGCTCCACCCCTTCAGCTGGTAATTCAACATCACTAAAACTCAACCCGTTACAGGCGGTGATATTACCGACAACTCCATCAAACTGGTCAACGGTGATATCATGAGTAACATGGGCCTCGTTTAAAACTTTCATCAGTGCCTTTCTATGTGCTTCAGAGTTTAATAACAAAGAAAGAACAGATATCTTAGAAGGGGTTTGATTTAGTTGATCTACCACCTTATACTCACTTTGCTTGATAAACTTCAAAAATTCATTAGCTTCTTCTTCAGGTATTGTCTTTTTGCAAGTTTCTGATCCTTTTATGGCATGATACACAACATCCTTCCCTTTTTCTCCACGACCTTCCTTTTTCCTAAGTTCTTCAGGAGTGTATACTCGACCACTTTGGGTCATCCCACCAATCCCTGAAATATTGGTGATATCAGTACCTTGAGGCTTAAAGATATCACATGATTGATGATTTACTAAATGGGATGTGACTTCATAACTCCATGGAACCGTTTTGTTATTTTCATAAGGAAAAGAGGTTGGTGCTTGAACAATTATTGCATTTTTCCCACTATGAATTGGCTTAGGATTCTCTTTTCTATAGAGGATTTCCAATGGTCTTGGAAAAGATCTATTTTTTTCCATGCATGGCTCTATGGTCGATACATAATCATCTTTTGTGTACTGGTCCATCTCTTCTTCAATGAGATTGACAACGGTATCTCTGTGACCCGGCAAAGGATTATTCCCCACGTTGGGACCATCTTCCTTGAAGGTAAGCCATTTTGCATTGATCAATTCTTGCACTTTAGTTTTTAAGGCTTGACAATCTTCGACGGAATGCCCCACGGCTCCAGCATGGTATTCACATTTGGCGTTTGGATTATACCATTTCGGAAATGGTGGTTCTAGAGGTTTCATTGGCCTCAGGACTACCATTGAATTTTGGAGTAAGTGAGGCAACAACTGACTGTACGTGACAGGAATTGGGTCAAAACGGGTTGTCCTTTTTTGATTGACAGGTGGTCTGTAGTGATTTGAGATTGGATTTTGGTTCCATTGACTTTGTTGGGAAAATGCGGTAGGTGGTGGTTGATAAAAAGGTGGTCTTGAAGGGTGATATTGAGGGTATGAAGCTTGTGTGGTTGCAGCCACATATGGATAAGGAATGTAAGGAGTTTGTGATATTGGGGGCTGGAAGTTTGGGGGTCGATAATAATTGATGGGTGGAAAATAGGAGACTCTGGGGTTTACCATTACAGCATTAGCGTCCCCTTCTTTCTTTTTTGTGAATGTCGTTTGGGGTCTTTTTATGCCAGTTGTTGCACATACGATATTGCCACTCCTCATCCCACTTTCTATCCTTTCTCCTATCATGACAAGGTCAGAAAAGTTTGATGACATGCTCCCAATCATCTTATCATAAAAAGGTGACTGGAGAGTATCCATAAACATACCAACCATTTCTTTTTCAGATAATGGAGGTTCTACTTGTGATGCCATTTCCCTCCACCGTTGCGCGTATTCTTTGAAAGCTTCATTGTCTTTTTTCAATGAATTTTGCAATTGCATCCTATCAGGGGCCATGTCGATGTTGTACCTGTATTGCCTCAAGAAGGCATCAGCCAAGTCTTTCCATGAACGAATACGACTTCGTTCAAGATGCATATACCAACTTGACGATGCCCCACTCAAACTATCTTGAAAGAAATGAATGAGAAGTTTATTGTTATGAGCATGAGAATCCATTTTTCTGCAATACATAGTTAGATGATTTTTAGGACATGTGTTGCCTTTGTATTTTTCAAAGTCGGGAACTTTGAATTTTGGAGGGATAGTCACATCAGGAACCAAACACATGTCGAAAGCTTCGAGACCATAAACATTATGCCCCTCAATTGCTTTGATTCGTTCTTCTAAGACATGAAATTTTTCCTTTGATTGTGTATCATCCCCAATGTGACGTTGATGGCAATTCCCGTTAACATCAAAATGGGGCACTTGAGGTACACTATATGGAATATTTTCTGTGGGTATAGTGTTTTGGGGTGGCATATATCCCAGATGAGGAGGGATTTGTGATTGGTTTAAGTTTTGGGGATCGACAACTGAGTGGTTTTGTTATTTTCTATGGGGTTGATGACTACAGGCGGAGTATAACCAGGCGGGAGACCATATATAGGAAATTGCATAGCTGCTGTGCAGAATTGTTGGTTAGTCGGGATAAAACCTGGTGGATGAGAAGGAGTAGTTTGGTGTTCTTCATACGCCTTAGGCAAGAACAAATTATTAGTGAAGAAAATATGAGGACTGGAAATCAAAATAGAAAATCCTTCATTAATAAGAAAAAGAGTACATCATATTCAAATTAAAAACTACATTGACTATGGGATTTCAATCTTCTCTTCTAATAGGACAACCAATCTTTTCCTCCAATTCTTCCATCAAATTTTTGCAATATTCAACGAACTTGTAGACTTTGATTAGAGTATTCAACGGATGCATTACCGCATCAATCTCTCTTAGATGTGTTGGAATTTTTAAGACTGCTTGATTAGCTAGCATTGCCAATTTTGAAAAGCAGTCTTTCCAATGTCTTCCTTTATCTTCCAACTCTTTATAGACCTCTTGATTCTTTAATTGACCTAGCAACGTCATAAATTGATCCTCCCAATATATGGTTTCGTCCTTTAGGTCACTATAGATCTTTTCTTGGTAATCGATGTAATTCTTCAGCTCACTAGAATTCTCCATTTCTATTCTTAGTGCGTCTTGATGTTTTGAGAGTAATTCTTCAATTTCTTCATTGTGTTGCCTCTCGTTCCTTACTTGACTCTCATACTCAGCTACCATTTCTTTAAGTTGTTTCTTTAAATCCTCAAACTCTTTTTTTATCTTCTTCTCAGAGCTTGCTGATTTTGACCACAACTGCTTCCACATGTAGGCCTCTTCGATAGCTGCATTCTTTTCTTGCTTTCGCACATCTAACTCTTCATTTGCACCTCTCAAACAATCTTGTATGTCAAGTTTATTTTCTTTTTCAACTTTCAACCTCTTGTTACTTTTTTTTTCAATAAACTGACTTTTACAAGTGTTTTCTGATCGTAAGTTCTCATTCTCTTGGGTGACTTTTTCTAACTTCGCTTGCAGCTCTTTTTTCTCCTCTTCAGATTTTAGCAATGATGCTTTGAGTTCTTCTATCTCTTCATTTGCAACAAGAATAGGTTCAGGCATTTCCTGATCATTTGAGGGGGGTACTGTGGAAAGGCAGCTTAATTTCTTGGACTCTATTTTTTACCCATTGTTGATAGGGTTCTTTTGTGCTGCAACTTCTGCATCCAAGTGCTTTTCCTTTTCTGATGATCTTCTCCCAAGCTCGACTTATCCTTCGCAACATCGGTGGGTCTACTATACCCGTATTGTGCAAAATAAAAGCTTCCAATGACTTATCATCTGGTTTTTCCAACATAGGGTAGCCAAGCTGTCTTAAAGCTACCGCCGGATTGTAATTAATACATCCTTTGGTTCCCATGAGAGGCACATTTGGAAAATCTCCGCATTGACATATTACTTCCTCCACCCCTTGTTCTCTGTGATACCATGAAATTGTATCTCCAGTAAGGCTAGCTATACTTTGAGCCCATTCACGATTATCTTTAATTCCAATATGATACCCTTTCTTGAACATATGAGACATAAACCAGATATACAGCACTGGAGCACAACACAAAATTGTTCCCCCTTTCTTCTCATGTCGCATATGTAGATAGTAGTATACATCAGCAAGAATCGCGGGAACTGGGTTTTGCTTATGTTTGTTAAAAGATAAGAAGACATTGATAGCAGCAAAATCAACAAAATTGTCAAGGTTTGGGAATAAAACAATACCATAGATGATTAGAGCCAAAACGTCTATAAAAGCACTCCATTCTTTTTTAACGGCTAAATCGTGGCACTTTTGCTCTAGATATTTTCTCGAAAAACCATGAATGGCTCCTTTTTCTTCTTTTGTACTTGCCAACTCTCTTATGTCGATTTTCACCACTTCAAAAATTGCATCCAAACTAGGTGGTTGCCCAGTATATCGATAAGGATTTCCTTTCTATAAGGGGTAACCCAATATTCGCTCAAATTCCTCTAATGTCGGGGCCAACTGAAAGTCTTGAAAGGTAAAACATCTTAAGAGAGGGTCGTAATACTGAGCCAAAGCCGTGAGGGCCCCCGTTTGCACATTTACTGTCAAGAGATTTAAGATATTCCCATATTTGAGAAAGAAACTATCACGCTGTATAGTTTTCATTTGATTGCTGATGTCTCTTAAACTTTTCAAATCAGGTTGTTTGAACTTTAAAAGTAAAGTTTTTCTTTTTTCTGATCTCATTGTCTGCTTTAATTTAATACGTGACTAAGATTCTTATGATTCCCCAACAATCCTGAAAATTGATGCAAAATGCCAATTTATTTTCAAAAGAAACAATGTCATGAAATATGAATGCAATTATGTAGAATGTCTGTTGTGAATATATAACATTTTGAATGAATATATGAGGTGTTTTTTGCTTATATGGACATTCTTATAATGAAAGGGTCTATTGGCTTATGTAGTGAAACTCTCACAAAGGTGGCTCTATAGTTCTAAACACGGTCCCTAGAGCCAATAATCTCATTTTGGAATATTGTCAACAACAATAGGTAAACTATTTGGAGTGACAATACCCTCAATAAGATCAAACTCTAGGTGAGATTTTCATGCTAACCAAACAGGATGTACATCCCGAAGGCTACCACTACACAACCTCGAAACTAAACTTAAGTTTTGTTCAAACCCGGGTGTAAGGTTCCACTCATAAGTGTGTGTCTTAATAAAAGTGTAGGGTGTAGAATAAGTATGATTCAATAACTCCATAACGATAATAAACATATAATAAATAATAAATAAATAAATAGATAGATAAATAAATAAATAAGTACATGAATAAATAAATAAATAAAAATGATCTACAAACTTAAAAAATATTATAATATCAACTAATTTATTATAAAAATAAATAAAAGAAAATGAAAAACAAACAAAAATAATAAATAAAAAAAAGTTTAGAATTATGCACAATTAATTTATTAGGCCTGACTCTCTAAAATGTCCCCAGCGGAGTCGCCAGCTGTCGCGACCTAAAATTTCGAGTATTTCTCGAATTCAATGGAGTCGCCACCAAAATTTATTTTAAAATAGGGAAAATATTGGGAAACCCTTAAAATAGTAAAAATAAAAAATGTGGTCTTTGAAACCAAATTTTGAGTTCGGGAGTCGATTATGCGTAGGGAAGGTATTAGCACCCTACGACATCCGTTAAAACAACGGTTACCTATAATTAATTGTGCAAAATTAATTTTAACTTAAGTATGTTTATTTTTCTTTATTATTAAATATGAATAACAATTATTACTATATTTAAAATATGATTTTGAAATAAATATGTACTTAATAAATAAAGGACAAAAAAAAGAAATTTTTATTTATGTGCTTGACAAGAATGTGATCTTGCTCCTACGTATCTCCCGGTGCGATGGAGAAATCAAAGCTACGTAGTTCTTGGTTAAAAAACAAAACAGATGTGTTGAGTGTGTTTTAAAGAAAATTTGTTTTGTGATAAAAAATATTTTGACAAAATAGAAAAATAAAAGAGTTTGATTTGAAATAAATACTTTAAAATACGAGTTTTAAGACGATCAAGTTGTACAACTCGTGTCCTAAAACTCAAGGAATAAAGAAGATGTCACATCTAATTTAAATCTCTAATTTTTATTATTCTCGATTTTTAAATTGAGTTTCAAAACTACCAAGTAGTACAACTTGTGTTTTAACAACTCAGAGATAAAAAAAGTTACATCTAATAAATAGGTCGATTTTATATTAGTTCATTAAAATAAATAGATGAGAATGAAATCGAATAAATAAAAAAATAAAATAAATAAGTTAAATAAAGAGAGTTTTAGAACTATCAAGTTGTACCACTTGTATCCTAACAACTCAAAGATTAAAAAGATGTCACATCTAATTAATCTTTAACATAATATTTATTTGTATTTTTATGATGAAATTGATATTTAATTATGAAGAAAATTAAACCTTATTTTTAAAATAAAATAAAAAAGTAAAATGAATAGATTTAAATGGATTGAGATTAGTAAAATTTAAATGAGTTGAGATTAGTAAAATTTAAATGGGTTGAGATTAGTAAAATAAAAAGAATTGATTTAAATGGACTGAGTTACATATGGGCTTAGATTAAAATGAATAGTAGTAAGGAGCCCCAAACCCAAACCAACTTAAACAAAAAACAGAAAACCCTAATTTAGAGGGGGGAGCGGCCGCTTTGGGAAACAGAAACAAACCAACAAGAAAACATTGTCTTCTTCCTTGTTCCATTCTCTGTTTTGAAAATAGAAGAGAAAATATGGATGGATGCATCAATCGAACAAAAGGAAAATGAAGAGGAACACGGAAATAGTGATGGCGGCCATAACGCCAACGATGACCTTTACACCAACGGCGGCCTTAGCGCCAACGACGACAACAACTTCGGCGATGGTGACGGTGCCGACGACGACAATGGCAACCACGAAGAAGACAACATCAGGTTCAGATTTTTAATTGTTTTCGTTCATTAAATAAAAAAATTTACATTTTTTAAATAAAAGAGTGATGTTGATGATGATGATAAATAGCAAGATACATATTGTACATGAAGAAAAAAAAGATACCTTAATATTTCGTGTTTGTTGTTTGTTACTAAAAACTCCTTCTGATTTATTTTCTTTTTCCTTCTTTGTAAGTGTATTTTTTTTGTAGAGTTAATCTCAGCTCTCCTCTTTGAAATTTTATAGGGTATATTTATAGAGTTTTTTATGTGTTCAGTTGTTTTCTGGTCTGCCTTGGTCCTTATCTATCTATTTCCTGTTTGATGTTTCATTTCCTTTGCTCATCATCTGCGTTTTTTTCTACACCTCTGATGCATTCATGGTTTTGACTTATTTGTTTAGATATGTTCTGTTGCTGAGCTTTAATTTGTCCCTTAGTTTATTTTTTAAACTCAAAATTTTTTCTTTTTGTTCTGCACAATGTGTACCGAGACTGATTTTAAAAAATTATGTTATGTTTCTCAAAATAGTTACAGCAAAGGTCAATGACACTGCATCTGAAACAGAAAGGCAGCAACAAAACAGAGCCAAACACTGCATCAGAAACATAGAGGCAACAACAGCAACAAAACAAAGCCAAAGGCTTAATTTGAAAAAGTTTGACTTAATTTTTATTGTAATTTAATTTGGTTTTATTTTTGGTTGTAATTTGATTGTAATTGTAATTTGATTTAATTTTAGAATTGTAATTGTAAACTGATTTGATATTGTAAATTGATGAGCCTAATTACTTTATTTCCCTTTTTAATATATGTTTCCTTTTTGATTTATTTTTAAATAAATTAGACAAAATTAGGGTACTAAGTCTCTTTATTCCTTTGTGGCGGCATTTGCAGCCACAAAATGCAACAGGCCAGACTTTTGTGGCGGCATTTGCAGCCACAAACTGCAACGTCACTTCAAGTATTTGTGGTTGCATTTCCCTCACAAAATTGTATTTTGTGGCTGAAAAAGCCCGTCCACAAAAATATTAAAAATTAGCTGGATTTTGTGGCTGCCTAAGCCCTCACAAATCACAACGTTGTATTTTTGTGAGGGCTTAGGCAGCCACAAAATCCAGCTAAATTTTTAATATTTTTTTGTGAGGCTTTTTCAGCACAAATAAAGACAATTTCAATTTTTGTATTTGTGAGGGTTTTTTCGGTCACTCCAATTTGTGATGGTTTTTTCGGCCACATAAATATTTATAAAATTGGCCACAAATTAATGTTTTTCTTGTAGTG
This sequence comes from Cicer echinospermum, assembly GCA_002896215.2. Taxonomy (NCBI): domain Eukaryota; kingdom Viridiplantae; phylum Streptophyta; class Magnoliopsida; order Fabales; family Fabaceae; genus Cicer; species Cicer echinospermum. The sequence continues at coordinate 8,789 of PGTU02006224.1, forward strand.
ATACTTCATTCAACCAATCCAATTTGTTGTACGCAACTCTTGTCTTTCTAATTCCCTTAACATATCTCAACAACAAACACCCCTAATAAAGTTATGACAAGAATTAACATGTCATTACTTTATTAAGGTCCGAATGGTGGACTGTAGAACTCACCCTTAATCTAAATGTGTAATAGGTTGATAACATCATCCAAAGTAATCGTCATTTCACCAAATGGTGAAATAACTTGATGAATGACGAAGTATTAAAGTGCTATCACTACACAAAATATAGAAAATCAGGGTATGTCAATTAGTTTAGACTACTTCGTTATAGTAGGACTAATCAGACAAAATTCAACCACATCTTTATATCTCACACGAGTATTTGTGATGTAAATTGTTGTAACTTCTTACCATAAGCATGTATCTTTAGCATCGAATCACTCCTGCATATAAATAAATATATGATATTAAAATATAATATATAAAAGTTAATAATTAATTTAAATATTCTTAATGCACCATAAATAATAATTAATTAAACACACTTCACCAAAACCACAGTCTGGCAGAAACATAATACTGGTATCGTGTAAAGATAAACATATCATATGGTTCTCCAGGTTATCCGTGTAAGCTCTCCTTCTACTGTACAAATCCATCATGCATATGGTCCTCATGTTGTACAACCTCATCCTTCTCTTGTACATATGTTGCACGTACAAACTACTCTTGCATAGTAACACCAACCTTTATATGACCTTGCTCTCCCTTATCATTCTCTTCCACTATAAATTGACGTCTCCTTCGAGATATTGTGGATCGAATCCTTTCAGAAGGAGCATCCATCATACATGATGAGGTATCAACATTGCAATACTATTCGCATTATTTGAGTGAGCACCTGCACTCACTCAAAATAAACAAATAGGGAAAAAGAAATTAAAAAATAAAAATAAAAATAGGGGGAAAAATTCAGAAAATTTTGTGGGTTTCAAGATTTCCATAACGAACTGCGACCGAAAAATTTAAATAAAAATTCGGTAAAAATAGAAATTCTTTTGCACTCACTTGTGTACTGAAAAATTAAAATGGTATATGAGTGGAAATGAAAACTTTTAATAGTTATATTGTAAGAACATAAGTGCGCCTGAGAGTGGGGTGAATTAGGTGTTTAGAAAATTTTCTAGTTTCTAGTTATATTGTAAGAACATCCAGTCGTCTTGCACATCACACAAGTCCCACCCTAGGACCTTTGTTACAAACTCCTAAGAATCACCCTAAGATTAGCACACCACTATCTTAGTTTACAAAAACTTTGAAGAAAGAATACCACCTTCCTTAATTTACAACACTTGAAAAAAGTACACCACTTTCCTCAATTTACAACACTTGAATGGTTTAGCAATATTGATTTTGACTTAGATTAATATGATATAACAGTGATGTACAATGATAACAATCCAATATAATTTCAAGTACACTAGTGAACTTTTCTCAATGATATGAAAATGTAAAATCTGTACTTGAAATATAAAGTGAAACTTTGAAAAAATCAAAATATTTTAGAAAGTTTGTTCAAAGTTTGTTCAAGGTTTTGGTTGTAGGATTTGTTATGTTTGATCTGAAGTTATGATGTATTTATACTCCATAAACGTCTCTTCAGAATTGTGGTCATTGATCCAAGAGGTTTGATGAAGAAATGCCATGATCAGAACCATTTCAGAATTGAAAAATTGCATTATTTCCAGTTGTACTCAACTACAACTTGTGTGTAGTCGAATACACATCCTTTTAACGTTTCAATTTTATTTGAATTTTTGAAGTTTGTATTCGAATACACATTCTTGTATTCAAATACAGATGTTTAAATTTGGCTACTAACTGTCTGTATTCGGCTACAACATGTTGTATTCGAATACAACATGTATTTTGCCAAAAATATTATTTTCAAACAATTATTTATATATTTTGACACTTTGAAAATCCTTTATGATGCGTATGCTAAAATGAAAGGTTCTCATGTGTATTTGAAATATACGAATATTAGATTTGCATCATGTACCTTTACATTATAAAACTTCTAGCATATTTGACCATAGTTGTCTTGATGTTTGACTTCTTTTTGAGCTTGCAACTTGATCACTTTCCTTGGTCTTTGTCTTCATCAAAAATAATTATTTTACATATATGAGGTAAATATGTCGTTTCATTAATATTATATAGAGGTAGAGTATAATTATAGAGGTACAAGGTAAAAAATTTCCTTCACAAATGGTAACAAAAAAACCAATACTTTATCGTCACAAAAGTTATGATGAATTATTTGTGTTTGTTTAAACCGCCACAAATACGATTTTGTGGTTATTTTCCTCCTTCTTGTGCTTGAATATGTTTTTTGAATAATGTTCTTATGCACGGTACACGAGAATACCCAATTCAACAACTTTTCATATTCTCACTTCTTTTGTGTTGTTTGACGTCAAAGAGAAGAACAATAATATTTTATCCAATTATGAACTTTCTTTGTATCAAGTAGAGCAGCACAAATAGTTTAACCTTTTGTTATTAACTTAATGGCAAGCAAATATGTGAGATTGTAAGGCTGTCATTTTTGTATTGGCCATCCATGATATATATATGATGAGACTAATAGTGTGATGAGGAATCTCAATAAAGTACTTTTAGTGTAATATTTCTTCAGCAAAATATTATAATATGTGTCCCTTATCTTAATTTTTTTTTTAATTTAATTATTTGTGTATAACTTAATAATAATGTTATGCTGTTTTTACGAAATTCAAAAAATCTATCGTCATCTTTAAACAAAATTTGTAAAATTTATTATTATTTTAAACAAATTTAAATTTTCATTAAATTTATAACTTCAATATTCAAATAAACTCATATTTCAATCTGCAATAATTAGAATAACATACTTGAAGTTAGGAAATCCCTATTTCTTTCAACACATATATGACCTCTCACATATATTCTCCATTCATTACCAAAATATTTCAGTAAAAAAAAAAGTTAATATTGTTAATATTTTAAGACATAAAAAATTAATTTAAAATTAAATAAAGAATCAAATAAAAAAAAGATAAAATATGAATTGTTATCTGACATTAAGTCAAGAGATCACAAAATGTATTTTGCCTATTTTTTATTTCATATGTAATTGATTTAATTTTTTAATTTTTTGTTATATAAGATTGTGTTTCGATGTTTCTAAATTATTATTTCCACAATAATCACGATAATTTAATGGTTAAATTTGAGTTTGTCGAGATGGTAGGTCATTAGAAGACATTTATCTATTAGAAGACATTTATTTTCAATTTCTGATTTTGTCATTTCCATAATAATAGTTTTTTTCTTAACTATTAGAAGACATTTATCTTCAATTTATAAATTTGTCATTAAGCATACATATGTATGCTTTGTTACAACCATAAATCTATATTGTAATCGACACAAAAATTGATTCTCCTAGTCTTGAAAACCTATAGGCCTCTTAACAAACAAAAAATTAAGTAGATTCTAAATAATTGTGACTTACAAAAATTTTAAAATTTTGACAAAATATCCTTTATAATTTCAACATTTTCAAATATCAGAATCTTATTTGAAACATAAAATTAATTAGTGTCTCAAAAGGACAATTCTAAAAGTTTTATACACCTCAAAAATCCTTTTAAAAGTTATCATTTGATGCAACTGCGATCAAACGGAAGTTTTTTGTATAAAAAAAACCACTTTCATTTTAAGAAAAAGAAAAAAAGACTTGTAAACATCCTACACGATTATTATGTTACGTTATATTGAGTAATTTTTTTACAACCATAACTTTTTTTATCTTTTGACTGTTTATTCTCTCAGATGACCAAATATCTCCTTCATTGTAGAAGAAATGAAAGGTTGTTGTCTTTGCAAACTTAAATTCAATATTTTATAGTTGCTATAATTACATGAATGGATAATTATAGGAAAAAAAATGTATTATTTAAGCATGCATACCCTCCTAAAACAATTTGAGTTGTGATTAATTAAATATATCACCAACTCCATATTCCTTACCAACTCCATATTCCTTTTATTGAATCAATTAAAAGGAATATAACAATGTCTAAGGTTGTATTGAGTGTATTCCTCAGTGCTATTTTGATTTGCTCAATTTTTACTCAAGAGGTGGATGCCAAAACTATTAGTTATGGAGCAATACAACGTGACACTATCTCATGCAGCAAAAAAAATCCTCAAGCATGCAAAAAGAAGATTCCAGCTAACCCTTATACAAGAGGTTGTGAACATATAGAAAAATGTCGCGATTGATATAATGAAGCTAAGGAAGAGGATGACGAAGATAAACAATAGTTAAAAAGTAGTGATTTTATGTCATAAAACGATACTTCGTCCGAGATAAAATATAAAAGAAAATAATAATTAAAAAATTAATGTATTCATTCTTAATTTTAAATTTTATATATTAAATTTTTTATTATATTTAGTTCATTAAAATTTATTATGTATAGTAATTACGTACGTATCTTGACATATATACTTCTCTAAAATGAACAAATTCACATGCAACAATGATGATATCTTGACATATATATTAATCATTGATTTTAATTTTAATTTATTTTACAGGAGCTAATATTTCCAACTGTTTTATTCTTTTACTGATTAAGATTTGGATACTTTGAATAGTTCCAAAATCAATTTACAGCGCTTTTTCAAAAAAATAAGCGCTGTGGAAACGAGCGCTGTAAATGATACAACAGCGCTTTTACAAAAGCGCTATAAAACATGTAAATACAACGCGCGCTTGTTATGCACATTTTACAGCGCTTTTGTGAGAAAGCGCTGTAATATGCCAACCCATGTATGAGTTATGGGTGTGCATTTTACAGCGCTTTCTCAAAAAAGCGCTCTAAAATGCACACCCATAACTCATATATGGGTTGGCATATTACAGCGCTTTCTCACAAAAGCGCTGTAATATGCCCAACCATAATTTCATATATGGGTGTGCATACTACAGCGCTTCCTGAAAAAAGCGCTGTAAAATGCACACCCATAATTTCATATATGGGTGTGCATATTACAGCGCTTTCTTGAGAAAGCACTGTAAAATGCCCACCCATAATTTCATATTATGGGTCTGCATTTTACAGCGCTTTTCTTGTACATTTTACAGCGCTTTCTCACGAAAGCGCTGTAAACGGTGCACCATTAAAGCGCTTTAGGACAACATTTTACAGCGCTTTTTAAAAAAAGCGCTGTAAAATGTGTGTTTTTTTTTTTAAACGCTGTAAATTAATTATTTGAAATGAAAAGCGCTTTTTAGCTTTTTGTGGCACTTTTTTAAAAAAGCGCTGTCTTTTATCTTTTATCCAAAATTATTTTTGATCCAAAATCACTTCACAATCAGTAGAACAGAACATATTATAGACAATCAGTAGAACAGAACATATTATAGACAATCAGTTCACACAATCAGTAGAACAGAAATCAGAACTCTAACTTTATTAACATATATGTAACTCTGTAATTTACAACCTAAGTAACTACATTCAGATACATATATACAACCTAATTTACAACCTAATTACCTACATTCAGATCCATTATATAATAACTAACAGATCCATTATATGCATATAATAACTATGATCATTTACAGCAATAATAACTATAATACATTATATGCATATATTGTGTCCTATGATCATTTACATATAATAACTAACAGAATATACATTATATGCACTAGCTACCATATAATATTCAGATCCCTTGCCCAGCAGCAAGCTATTTCCCAGAAAATCAAATAATTTTCATGTCAAGCACGTACTGACACCATTCTTCCTTTAATTCCATCAGATCTTCCTCAGAATATGATGGACTGGAATTGGCAAAGTACTGCAATATAAAAATTGAACATATTATATTAAGTTAGTATCAAATATATAGATAATTTATATATGAAAATCATATAATGCAAATACCGTACCGTTTCTGGGATAATAGTTTTATTCTTCTCAACAATCTCCTTCATGAATCTCAATATGTAGTACCCACAGTCGATGTTATTTGTTTGACGAGGGCACTTTATTGAGATCCATGTAATGTTATTAGACTTCTTCTTCGACACTTTAGCACCTCTTTGAGCTCGATAAACTTTTAAGGCACTATCGAATGAATAAATGTGATTATTAGAGCATGAATATTTATATATTTATATATATATATATATATATATATATAAATATATGTAAGAAATAAATGAATATTACTTACGTGTCGAGCATATTCTTTATTCCGGGGTGATTGGTGTAATCGCCGTGCACGGGATCCAAATAGTATATCACTTCAGAGACCGCATTGATTGCAAATAGCACCCAATGTGCCCTACAACAACAAAAAAATTGGGTTAAACAATTTTGTTTATAGACAACTAATAAATTAAATTCTCATCAATTAAAAAAGATAAAATTACGTACCCTGAATTATATGGTGCCAAGAACAATTTATCACTTTCTTTATTTCTTAAAAACATATCTACAATGTAGTGTTTTACATTGTCTGGATCGAGTTTGAACATTGACATCTTATGCGGAGACAAGAATGAGTATTTATTTGACAGTTTCCTCGTGCACACGACCTTCTCGTACAAAAACCTTCAATGAAAATTTTAAACTAGATTAATTACCAATACATTTAATTAATTACAAATAAATGCAATTAAAAGTATTTTTTACCTTATGTACAAGCTAATTACAGTAACACTCAGCTCCTTATGTTCGAGAAGATCGTACATTTGCTCCTTTTCGAGGTATTCAATATACTCATCTCCAAAGATGTCTTCATTCATTTGTACGATGGGCGAATCGTTGCTGCTGCCCATGTTCCTTTTTATTTGGATGTCAAGACACGCCCCGTATTTACCAAGGCGTGGCTGACTTTTATTAGGAGCAGCAGCAGCAGCTTCCGATTTTCCCCGATCCAGATTTTTTGTTGCTGCAAGTTTGGCAGCTTTATTACCCTCCAGCCTTTGTAGTTTGGCAGCCCTATTAACCTCCAATTTTTGAGGTCTGCTGCCTTTTTTTGGCTGTAGGGGTGGTTTATTTATTTGGACCTACAAAAATGAGGTAAAATGTTAGTTTATTGAATCTGAAAAAATAAAAAACCTTAGGCAATAAATGTGACAAACCTTTTCGGGAGATGTAATTGATTTGTCCTTGGGAATCTTTTTTTCGAGGGCAACAAGGTGTGTGGGCCATGCCACGTAACTGCCAATAGCGTCGCTTAAGAACTTCATATCTCCATCGTTGTCCGGTATGGGCAACGGTGCAATTGGTTCGAAAGCAACCGTAGGCGATACTTTGACATGGCCCGCGGGGATCAGAATATTGTGCAATACTTCTCCCGAAGTATTGTGCAATATTCCTTTTCCCACCTTCCGTTGAGTCGGCGAGGACAAGTATATGACACATGTAGTGACATCCTACATCAATAGTTAAAACATAAGTACAGTTAATATATAAGTTTGTTTAATACATAAGTAATTACATAAGCAAGTAAGTAGTAAGTAATTAATTACCTCGGGAATACTCTTCAAACCGACGTTGCAACTCCCGGTTTCACTCTCCATTTGTATTTCAGGTTGGAGCTGAACCGGAAGTTGCTTGTCTTTATTCGTATTCACCAAGAGTGCCACTTGCTCCGATAAGATTCTGAGCTTCTCTAATACTTCCTCGTTGGAAGGTTTTTGGCGCTTCTCTTGAGGAAAAAAGCTTTTGGGAGTTACGCCAAATCCTTTCCCCCTCACTCGACCGGAATACTCAGGGGACATTAAACACTTTCCCAAGAATGTCCCTGCACGTATCCTTGTTGCCCTCTTGAGTTTCAGAACTTTGTTCAATAGTTTCCTAAAATACATGTAACATTAAAAACATAAGTTCAATAGCATTTTTAAAATACAATATTAAAAAAATATTAAAGTGATAATATACTTACACAAAGTTCTACAACTTTCTTGACATTTTCATTATCAACCACTCCTTCTTTGTTAACACGCGCTTCCTTCCATAAGATATGACGACCCAAGGGTTGATCGGCTTGGGTGTCTTTTCTCTATTCGTTAAAATCATAAACAAAATAATACAAATTAGTTACACACTATAGTTTATAATACAAATTACTTCATTATATAAAAGTGATGTTTAATTACTTACAATTTGTTGTTCAAGGCGTGCATATCCCATACGTGATTTCTTGTATGGGTGTTTTGGGTTGCTTGCCCGTTCGCGATTTGCCTTACTAATATTCTATATAAAAAAAAAAAATAGCAATTGTGTAAAAATTTAAAATACGCTACAGATATGAATAATAAAACACAAATCCTAATAAAATAATAACTTACGACAAACGCCGGGTCAGAACGTTTGGAAACAAATGCACTCCATTCATCCTTTGATATATAATGTTGATATATCTTTGGAGGTTCAGCATTTGTGTTTCCTTCTCTATCTTTTAGATAGAAATTTGAGAGATGGGATCTAAATCCACGATGGATTTTCCCAGCAACTCTCAAAACATATGACTTTCGTTCCTCATCAAGAACAAAAGTGGTCTGCAATGAAAACAATTATAAGTAATGTATTTTACAGAAAAAAAATTTATCAATAACAAAAGAGTAGATCAAAATATTTACTTGAATGTCATTCCAGATGATATCTTTGGCATCCTTCAACGCCTTGTCTCTCCAGTTGTCTATTGTTATTGGGACATTTTGACGAACAACAGCCTCAATGTAGCTTACAAACATGGAGCTGTTGGGGTCAACTGGCTGACCACTCTCGTTCCAGCCAACCTAATAAACTCATATAGTAAGTACATGCCCTAAACCCTAAAAAAAAGATAAAAAACAGACAGCAAACAGAGTATAGTATACCTCAAATTTAATGCCATTACTCCGTGCTTTAATCACCTTTTGCATGATAGTTGCACCACGTTTGACTTCTTTTCGTAAGTCTTAGAGGTGTCAACTTCTTCATTTTGAACTTCTATATCTTTGTTTGTATCCATTTAACTACAACAAGTTCAACATGCACTTTAGTATACATCAACAAGCTCAACATGGATCATGCATTATTATAAACAAACTCAACATGTATCAGTATATCTTAAAAAAGCTCAACATGCATTTTAATGATTACAAAAAATTTATAACATCAATACCTGAATAATGGTTCGAAGAAAGATGAAATCTAAAGAACAAAGGGAACGCAGAAAGTTCACAGAAATATGGTTCAAAGAAAAGAGGGAACGGTATTGAAGAAATACGTAATGAGGGTTACGTATTTCAATGAAATATATTGTGTGAAATGGGAGAGATGATCTTGGATGGAAATAAGGTTCGAAATGAAGGAGATGATCGTGGAAATAAGGTTCGTAAAGGACGGGATGATAGGGTTTGCAAAAGAAGAGAAGAAATGAAGGTTGAGATGAAGGTTACGTAATGAAGAGGAAACTGAAGAGGTAACTGTGTATATATATACGTAACACTTTTACAACGCTTTTTATAAGCCTTTTACAGCGCTTTTTTTTTGTAAAGCGCTCTAAAAGGCTTCTTTAGTTAAATTTTAAAAGGCTCTTTTACAGCGCTTCTTCCCAAAAGCGCTGTAAAGACCTCCGTGTGTTATTATGTTATATGAATGTTTTTTAAAGCCTTTTACAGCGCTTTTCCACATAAGCGCTCTAAAAAGGCTTCTTTAGTTAAATTCTTAAAGGCTCTTTTACAGCGCTTTTTTCAAATAAGCGCTGTAAAAGACCTCCGTGTGTTATTATGTTATTTGAATGCCTTTTTACAACGCTTTTTTCAAATAAGCGCTGTAAAAGACCTCCGTGTGTTATTATGTTATTTGAATGCCTTTTACAGCGCTTTTTTCAAATAAGCGCTCTAAAATGTCTCTTTATGTTAATTTTAAGAGGCTCTTTTACAGCGCTTTCCAAATAAGCGCTGTAAAAGACCTCCGTGTGTTATTATGTTATATGAATGTTTTTAAAGCATTTTACAGCGCTTTTCCACATAAGCGCTCTAAAATGTCTCTTTAGGTTAATTTTAGAAGGCTCCTTTTACAGCGCTTTTTCCAAATAAGCGCTGTTAAAAGGCCTTATTGTTTTTGTGTTTTGTTATGTTATGTTATTTTTAAACAAGCTCAACATGCATGCAAAACCCACATAGTAGTAACTGGTCACCACAAAAATCCCTTCCTCTTCATCAACTCTTCTCCTTTTATGCATCTTCTTCACAAAACATCAAAGCTTACTCTTTCACAATTCAATCTCCACCCTTTTTGGGGATTCCCATGATGCGTACAAGGTGTTTGAAGAAATGGGTTAATGTCTGATGTTTTTTGGATTCCCATGATGCGTACAATGTGTTTGAAGAAATGGGTTTGTGTCTGATGTTTTTTGAATCCCATGATGCGTACAAGGTGTTTGAAGAAATTAGGTGTCTGATGAATATTATTTTTAAAGCCAATTTACAGCGCTTTGGCAACAAGCGCTGTAAAAGTCTTTTTTACTCACTTTCAAAAGAGTCGTTTACAGCGCTTTTGTGTGAAAAGCGCTGTAAAAGGTATAAACACTCATTATTTTATTTTTAAAAGGATCGTTTACAGCGCTTTTTAAGATAAGCGCTGTAAAATGTCTCTTTATTTATATTTTGTGTTTGGTTTATTTGGGTTGGGATGACATTAAAAACCTTTTTATCATTGTTTATTGGATTAAAAATATTGTTATCATTGTCTGTATCACAATACTTAGTATAAAACACTCAATCAGATACATGCATGAATTGATTAGAGATGACTATGAGAATCTCTCTGTTCAGTTCAGTTCAGTTCAGAAAATAAATTAATCAGAACTTAGTATAAAACACTCAATTCAGATTACATGCATGAATTATTAGAAATGAGAATCTCTCTGTTCAGTTCAGTTCAGTTCAGTTCAGAAAATAAATTAATCAGAACTTAGTATAAACACTCAATTCAGATTACATGCATGAATTATTAGAAATGAGAATCTCTCTGTTCAGTTTAGTTCAGTTCATATCAGTCAGAAAAATAAATTAATCAGAACTTAGTATAAAACACTCAATTCAGATTACATGCATGAATTATTAGAAATGAGAATCTCTCTGTTCAGTTCAGTTCAGTTCACAAAATAAATTAATCAGAACTTAGTATAAAACACTCAATTCAGATTACATGCAATGAATTATTAGAAATGAGAATCTCTCTGTTCAGTTCAGTCAGTTCAGTTCAGTTCAGAAAATAAAATTAATCAGAACTTAGTATAAAACACTCAATTCAGATTACATGCATGAATTATTAGAAATGACTATGAGAATCTCTCTGTTCAGATCAGTTCAGTTCAGTTCAGAAAATAAAATTAATCAGAAATGACTATGAGAATCTCTCTGTTTAGATCAGTTCAGTTCAGTTCAGAAATAAATTAATCAGAACTTAGTATAAACACTCAATTCAGATTACATGCATGAATTATTAGAAATGACTATGAGAATCTCTCTGTTCAGATCAGTTCAGTTCAGTTCAGAAAATAAATTAATCAGAATGATGACTATGAGAATCTCTCTGTTTCAGATCAGTTCAGTTCAGTTCAGTAAAATAAATAAAATCAGAACTTAGTATAAAACACTCAATTCAGATTACATGCATGAATTATTAGAAATGACTATGAGAATCTCTCTGTTCAGATCAGTTCATTTCAGTTTCAAAATAAATTAATCAGAACTTAGTATAAAAACTCAATTCAGATTATCATATACAATAACACGTTCAGATTACATGCATAGCTTAAATATATAACAATTAAACATATACATTAAGATGCCCTCTTCTTTCCTGGTGACATTCACATTTTTTTGTCCATTTTACAATACGAACATGATAATCCAAATTCCCTCATCATGATCATCCTAAGATATTAACCATCATCAGTTGAATCATTTCATGTGGTTGTTGTGAATGTTGCAAATAAAAGATCCATTACCAACATCTCATCATTATTGTATCATCACTTATTTTATGTCGATAGGACAACAGACCAGTTATCATTAGAAGGATCAGTGACATAAAACACTTGTGAGCTTGCGACGCTAAAATAAAAGGCTCGTCTTTGTATCCACCTATTAATTCGACAAGCCAAGATCCTGACTAATCAATCCGAACGCCATTATTATTATCGCCCACTTGCAACCAATATATGGGAACACGAAACATTGTGTAGTCTAACTCCCATATGCGTCGATAACCCCAAAATATGATAGATTTGCATATATTGGTTTTGTCTTTTGCACTTGAGACATGCATCGCTTCAGCTCAGACGAGATTGACTCCACTATTTTGCATAGTGGTCTGATCATCTTCTTCTTTGTAATAAAATGTGTAGCCGTTAATAACATAAACCAGTGTAAGAAAAGACATGTAAGCTCGGACCATTGCTAGCCACCTGAATCTATTTGAAATTGATCCGGGGTCTATATCAAATTTTGACATTATGTGATTTTTTAACCATGTTACAAAACTTCGATTGTGCTCTCGAGTTATCCAATTTTGATTCCTATCATGTTCAAACGAGATAACTGATTAATGTGTATTGTAACATACGGTTGAACCTCATCATCATTGTGCAGAAACATACAATTGTGCCTGCTCCCATTCTGTCCTTGATATAGTCAGTAGTCTCCTTCCAGTTATCCCTTCTCCTGATATCTTCCCGAATGACGAGACATGGGAAGCCTATGATTCAACATTGGACAGATATTCAGTACAAATTCAGCAGCCTCTTCAACAATGTATCGTTCAGCAATACAACCTCTGTCGACTTCTACTTACGTACCCTTTAATATTTTCATATATCGTTCTATCGGATATACATCCATCTATATAAGCTGGCACACAAAGTTGTGTCTCCTTAACCAGGTGTTATGACAGTAAGGTGAACATTTATATCAAAAAAACGATGGTGGGAAATACATTCAAGCCTCACACAAAGTAACAACAATTTCCCTCTGCCAATGTCGAATTTCTGAGGGTCGATCACTTTACTACAAATTTCCTGAAGAAGAAACATAATCTAGTAAGGCTAGTCGAACTTTTCAGGTAAAATGGAACGTATACTATTGGTAGCAAATGCTCCATTATAATATGACAATCATGGGTCTTCAACAACCTGTTTAACTTGAGGTCTTTCATACAAACCAAATTTTAATGTTCGAAGAGTATCCTTCTGGAACTTTAACTTCGTGTAGAAAATTTACAGTAAACAATTTTTTCCTTTCTAGATAGAGTATGAGCGCTGGAGGTAGATATGTGATGCGATTTCCTTTCTTTACTGAGAGCCAGTTCATTTCTTATTCCCATATCGACCAAGTCCAATCTTGCATTGACGCCATCTTTAGACTTTCCTGGAACATTGAGTACGTACCAATAACACTTTCAAATACATTTTTTCAATATGCATCACATCGAGGAAATGTCTTACATACAATGACTTTCCAATATGGCAATTCAAAGAAATTGACTTTTTTCTTCCACCCAGGTTTCACCAGCTCTCCCGCAAAGGCTTTGCCAATTTATTGGTCAAACCTTGTACTTTTTCAAGTATTTGATATCCAGTCGGTGCTAAAAGGAGCTTTACCTTCCTCTGATTTCCATTGAATGCATTTCTCCACCCACGATAATGATGACTATAAGGTAAAAATCTACGATGTCCAAGAAACACATTCTTCTTACAATGTTTCAACCGCATCCAATTTGTACTCTCTTCACATATAGGACATGCACACTGACCTTTAATGCTAATATCCTGATAAATTACCATATGTGGAAAATCATTAATTGTGCCGAACAACATAGCCCTCAAATTGAAACACTCTTTCCTTATACCCATCATAAACTTCCACACCTGTTCTCCCACAGAATTTTAAATCTTCAATTAAAGGAGTCAGTATACATCGATATCATTCCCCGGTTGTTTGGGTCCAGAAATTACAGAGACAACATCATAAACTTACGCTTCATACATAACCATGGAGGTAGGTTATATATTACCAAAATCACAGGCCACGTGCTATGTGAGATGCTTTGAAGACCATGTGGATTCATTCCATCAGTAGAAAGTGCAAGTCTTAGATTTCTTGACTCTATCCCGAATTCAGGATACTCGTGATCAATTTTTGCCCATTGTGGGGAATCTGCAGGGTGTCGAAACATTCATCTCTAATTCTTTCATCTGCATGCCATGTCAAGTGTTTGAATCTTCTTCACTGCGATACATGCGCCTAAATCTTGGTATTATAAGGAAAATACCACACAATTTTGCTGGAGTAGATTCTTTCTTCTTATATCGAGAGACATTGCATTTCGGACACGCCTTAAGTAGTTCATATTCGTTTCGAAATAAATGCAATCGTTAGGACACGCATGAATCCTTTCGTAACTCATTCCAATAGAACACAAAATCCGTTTAGCCTCGTAGGGTCGACTGGGAAGTTCATTATCATCTGCAACATATCTTTTATGGTGTTAATAATTCCTAAAAGTTTTATCAGATCATCCATTACTCGCTTTTAAGTTGTACAACTTTAATATCGCTGACAGTCTTGTGAATTTAGTACACCATTATATAATTCTTTCTCTGCATCACTCAACAAACTTTCAAACATTTTAGGACAATCTCGAAGATCTTCTTCAACTGCTTTTGCAATCTCATCAACTCGGTCCGGCTCATATGTATCTAATCGAAGTCAGTTGAAGCATATGTCGAACTATTCTCAAAATTAATGTTTCCTTTTTTTTTCTCACCATGTCTTATCCAAACATGTGTAGCTTTGATCAATTCCATTACATACTAGATGTCCTTCTAATTCATCTTCTCTAACACGTTTTCCAAAACAACATTTTAAACAAGGACAAACTACTCTATTGGATCTTTTGCATTCTTCACTGCAAACTCAACAAACTCCTTCACTCCAATTTCATACTCTTTTGACAATCGATTGGCTGAAAATCCATTTCCTATCCATATTATACCACTATATAATGCAGTAACAAAAATAATAAGCTTTCAAAACATATCAACAAGTTTCAAAAAGAACAATATCAACTAACAATTTCAAACAGAACAGATCATGTGTGTATGAGTTTGACAATTTGACAGACAATGTTCAAATACCAACGTAGTGGTAGAGTTTTTGACAATTGACATTTCAAAACATATACAGGATCATGTGTAAAAAATACCTTAGACAACGTAGATGGCCGCACAGTACGTAGAGGATATAGGTCCGAAACGTATATAATTATTTGAAAGATGTAGAGGATATGAGGTGTCCAATATATAATTATTTTGAAAGATGTATTTTTACAGCGCTTGTGAAAAAAGCGCGTATAATAGGTAGTTTAAATTCAATGAAAGCGCATGTGTTTTACAGCGCTTGGAAAAAAGCGCTGTAATAGGTAGTTAAATTCAATGAAAGCGCATGTGTTTTACAGCGCTTGTGAAAAAAGCGCTGTAATAGGTAGTTAAATTCAATGAAGCGCATGTGTTTTACAGCCTTGTGAAAAAGCGCTGTAACACATTAAATCAACGAAAGCGCTTCCGTTACAGCGCTGGAGCTATACTGATGCGCGAACGCGCTTCCTTACAGCGCTGTTTTTGACAAGCGCTGTAAAAGCCTTATAACGTGATGCGCAAACGTTATATGACCTACTACAGCGCTGTTTAGACAGCGCTTTGCATCAAAAGTGATATGTATATAATGTATTATTTATACCAATGTTTTAATTAATAGGTGGAGTTTTACATGTTGTGCTATGTGTTAGATATTCACAAGGTCACTAAATGGGCGCTGTATATTGAATTCTCCGTTATATACAACGAAAGCGCGTAAGTGACACCGCTTGACGAACGTAATATGTTCAATCAGTAAGAAAATATAATTTTTAACAACAATAGGGTTGAGCTAATGTAGTATTTATGACATTTGGTTAGGTAGAGTTTAAGTCATTGATTACTCACGTTCTAATGACTTGATATTTTCAGTTAGAGTCACTAGAGATGATAACCGAGTAGCTTATGAAGAATATAAACTCATATTAACATAGTAATTATAATGACAATATATACCGTAGAGTATGCCACGCGTTATATCAAGACAGTATTAGCATACGAAAATACATAACTTATTTAATGTAAATTAGGTAAAAAAAATTAAAATTAAATTGATATAAATATCTAAAAATACTCTTTAATATCATTGGAAGCAGTGGAACAAATTAATAAAATATAATTTTTTTACTGATAATAGTGTGTGTATTATATGTACCCATCACCATTAATCACTATTATGGTAAGTGTCATGCTCAAGTTCTGTACTAAAATGGCTTAGTAAAACAAATTTACCCTCCAAGAAATAACTTTTTTTCTTCATAATGGAATTCCTAAAAATTTGAAATCCCAAAAATTCTTTGGGTTTATTTTGTTTTTAACAGTGAATTATTTTAAAAATTAATTTTTTAAATTAATAATGTTATGCGCAAGCCCACATCAAGTTCTTTTAAACAAAAATAGACCAAAACAGAAGAAAAAAAATTAAAAATAAGAAGAAGAAATAAAGGATTTATTTTGCACTTTTCAAGATAAATGACTCAACTTAAAAAATATAAGAGAGAAAATTGTTAAACTGTGCTGCCACCTCCAAAGCCCAAAAAATAATTTAAAAAATATTACTATAAAAATTAATAAAAATTGATGTGTTTGGTCGATTATAAATCAATAACTTTTATTGATTAAATTTTAAACATAAATGTCTTCATAAAAATGATAGAAAAAAGTAATTTATAATATAAATTACAAAATAATTCTACCATAATTACAAAAATAACTAAATTTTTAATCGAAATTTCAACTATGTTTTTTGAGTTTCACAGATGATGAATGATCCCAAAGATTAACCTAAACTATATAAAATGGTTTGATATTTTTTGTTGAATTCAAGTCTAAAATTGAACCAAACTAATAAATTTAATATTATTATATGAGTATGTTTGACATAATTTAAAAATGACAGTTAAATATGAAATCAAACCTTATTTGTATCCACACATTCAATATTGTTATCTTAAAAATATGTTAGTTAAATATATTTAATAATTATATCATTAGTCTTTTTATCAGTATAACTTGTTTTAATTGTAACAAAAAATTGTGTTTAAAAAAATAGATTTAAAAGTTAATTTTTAATTTTAAAAACTGTCAGCACAAATTTGATCCACTGCCTTCCATTTGATATTAGGGGTTTGAGTGTCTAGAACTACAAGTTAAAATTCTATATATGAATACATATTTATTGGTATTGATATTTTTAAAAAAAACACAAATTCGACTCACTATTTCCTCTGATATTAATTAGGGGTTTGACTGTCAAATATCTTTCGTAAATTTAAAAGTTAAAATTCTTACATGTGATATTATATATTTATTAGTATGTTGATGAAATAGTAAAAAAATTCACATCATAACTACAAATTCAGAGTTTAAAATCTGAATATTATATTTCAATTAATATCAACATTATCAGTTAAGACTAAATCTATATACTTTATTTATCAAATTAAATTTTTAAATTTGATCACACCATTTATGTTCTTCCGCCATTAGTTAAAACCAAATAAAATATAAGATGTTAGATTTAATTTTGTCTAAAAATTTACTAATGCACCATAGAATAAAATCAAGGTCCCATTAAAGGTCCAAATGTCATATTTTTTACTTAGATGTTAAGGAGTACCACAATTACACAGTGTTTCTTTATAATTTTTAAGATTATACTTAATAAATAACTAATTTCTAGGTCATTCACCTCTAATAGCCACCCTTTTTTCCACCAGAATGAGGAACCCAATAGGTGTGCTTCCTTAGCTAGGTAATTAAAAAATCTCCATGATACTTTAATCATTACAACTCAAAATTTTGACGCAACTATTTTTTGTGAATTTCTACTTTACAATTTTTAAGAGTGAAAGTATATATTAATCATTTGTATTTTTCTTGAATATTTATATACTATGTAAGAGAATTATAGAAATAAATATTAGATAACTATAAACTAATGAAATAATTATTAATCTTGAAAATAAATAATTTATACATTTTTGAAGATTTTTATAGTAAATATAATTCAATACGTGTATGAGCACTAATTATAATTATTAAAAATCATATATAAGATGAATGTTTACATGATCATATTGAAAAGTGAATTTTCTTCAAGTCAATTAGTTATGATAAATCTATGATTCTTAGTTTGATCTCTAAATACATATGGAGAAATGTTGTTCACTAATTGTTAGTTAAAACATGATCATTCACAAATCCAATTAGTTAATGATAAAATATGTCTTTCATTATTAGTGTGTTGTCCTCTTGAATATTTAAAAATAGAGGTAATGAAAAATGCATACACAATTTATGGGTATAAATATACATGAGACAAATATTTGTTATTGATAAAATAGTTAAAATATAATCATTACTACATTAATTAAGAGATAAATGTATTTGAATAATTGTGTCTGTTGATATCAATACACTAATAAAAGAGAGAATATACACAAATACATTAATAGACTAAAAAAACAATGGCATATGAAGGTTAGTCATAAAGCATTACGAGTGACAATACCACATGCGTATCTACTGATATCTTTTTAAATCTCTTGATGTATGATTTTATCTAAGAAATAGTACTTGCATACCAAATTCAACAAATACACCCTAGGAGCACAATCAAATTCTGTGATACATGTTGTCTTGAATAAAACAAGAAACATGTATTTGTGAAGGGCCAAAAGCCCTCACAAAGCCAAAAAGCACCCCACAAATAGCATTTGTGGCGGTCTATGCTTAACAAAGCAAAATTTTGTGCGCAAAGGCCCTCACAAAAGGCAACATATTTTTCAAAACTTTGTGGTCTTTGCCGCCCACAACATGTTTGTGACCAACTTATAATTGTGGCTGCCTAAGGCCGCCACAAATAGCCCCTTTGTAGGGCCAGGCCGCCACAAAATCCCCCTTTTTGAGGGTTTTAGGCCGCCACAAAGTATCATCCAGATTAAAAATAAATATTTTTGAGGGCTAGGCTCGCCACAAAATTACGTATATTAAAAAATATTTTTAATTCAAAATATACCCATTATAATATTATATAATAATAAATTAATATTAAAAATTTAAAATTAAATTAAATTAAATTTAAATATAATATCAATATAAATGAAATTTAATATATAATAAACTAATTGAAATAATTTAAATTTTAAATTAATTAAAAAAAAATATTGAAATTATAATTAAAATAAAAATTAATTTAAATTACAAATAAAATAAAATTAAAATAAATTAAAATTTAAAACTTACCAAAAATTGAAATCAAGGTTTGGATAAATAATTTTTGTAGAGAGAAGGTGGAGATAATAGTAGAAGGAGGTTTAGAGAGAAGTTGGAAGTGAAAAATGATAGAGAGTGAAGTAATATATATAAGAATGGGTTGATCCTTGTGGCGGCCAAAGCCCCACAAAACAACGGCTATGTGTCATTTGTGGCGGCCAAAATGGTCAAAAAGGCATG
>PGTU02006228.1:0-27126 GCA_002896215.2 Cicer echinospermum
TGCATACAATTCAAATTTACAGATTAAACAATATTACTTATTACAGAATATGTTTAACATGCATCTAATTTTAATCACATATACAGATATAGCAATATAGTAAATCAAAGGAGTTAAGGGTTAGAGAAGATTGCACCAAGAATTTATACTGGTTCAGTTGTCAACTTGACAGCCTACATCCAGTCCTGCAAATCCAAACGGATTTCAGATTTTCTTCTCCAATAGAAAAATCAAATACAGATTGCATTACTTCCCGAAACCTATCTTGTAATTCTCTTCCTATTGATCACCTCTATCCTTGTAGATACTCTTCAATCTAACACAGAATCACAGTGCAACTCTTTCTTGTTGCAGCTCTCACCAAAAATTAGCCACCAGTTCTAGCTGGCTTTCTATCAACCCTTGATCTTGTAGATACTCAGAACCTATCACAGAATCAAAGTACAACTCTTCGTTGAGCACTCTTCACCCAAGAAAGTAGCCACCAGTTTCTAGCTGGATTTCTAGCTTTCGTTTTGTTTCAAATATTGTTACAGAAAGATTAACAGAAGTACAAAAAAGCAGTCTTCCAATCTTGATCAGTGTTCTTCTCACGAATTTGGATATTCAAGATTTGTTCATGAGAACTCTGTCTTTTCTCTCAAGATCACTTTTCCAGCTCTCTCATTGATTAAGGATAATCTTTTTGATCTTGATCTGAAAGAGCAATATCAGATTGTTAGCAAAGTGTATTGTGATCTGTTATTGAAGTTATCTTGAGTTCTTAGAAGAATGAAAATAATGATCAAGGTTCTTAGATAAAAAGATTGAAGGACAGTTTATATAGTTTCAGAAAAACAAACTACTAAATCGATTCACCAATCGATTTATTAAAGTTATAAACATGTCTAATCGATTTGCCAATCGATTATCGCGAGTCTTGTTTTTCTTTAATCGTTGAAACTACATAAACCTAATCGATTTACCAATCGATTCTTTTAACACACTTTTCATAATAATTCGATTCACAAATATGCATAATCGATTTGGCACAAACTGGGAGTTCACTGAGATATCAAAACATTGTTTCAATCGATTTCCCAATCAATTGTTTTTTCAAAAAGTTCTTTCAATCGATTCACCAATCGATTGTGTTTAAGTCAGTGACTCAGCTATTTTGATGTTAGTCGATGTGCCAATCGATTTATGTGTATTTGCCTGAAAAGTTCTTACCTGGTGTTTAGTTCAATCGATTTCCCAATCGATTACAACCAAACTTAACTTGATTGAAATCTAACACAATAGATTGTCTAATCGATTGTTTTAGTGAAGGCTTAAGTTCCTTTTGAAATTTTTTTAGGCAATCGATTTGTCAATCGATTTCCTAGTGCCCTGTGACTTCCCAATCGATTTGCCAGCCGATTAGTTTCAATCAGTTTTCATTTTGTGATATGTACAATCGATTTGTCAATCGATTAACCTGTAAATCAGGTTGCCACTGACTTGTTTCAATTTTCAATTCTAATTTAGTCAGTCGATTTCCCAATCGATTATACAATCACAAACATATACTTATCCTTGCACTCTTGTTATGAAATCGATTTCCCAATCGATTTGCTTCAGTCAAAAATCAACTTTTGTTGATGTCTTGTGTTCCAAGCAACCTATTCCAAGTGTGTAGGATTTGATTGTGTTCCTGAAATCTTGCTCAATTCAAATATTAGATTTATCATGTATTGTATGAACATTGTTGATTATTAATTATGTCAAAATTGGAATCAAAGGATCAAAATCCAACAATCTCCCCTTTTTTGCATAATGACAATTCATACCAATTGAACTTGAGCATTATAAAACAACATGCATAAGAGTACATAAGAGCATTATTATTACATTATTAATTATCAGAGCAACACATCAGATAAAGATAATGCAACTAACAAGTTATAAACAAGTTATAATTTTTCTCCCCCTTTGTCAGTTAAGTCAAAAAGGCAAAAAAAAATATTTCTCCCCCTATGTTAAACAGCATAAGCATTTAGGTTGAAATCATGTGACATAGAATATCAGATCACATGAATGTCATAGCAATATATTAGAGCAATTACTGAGCATAACAGTTGATTAAGATAACTGAATTCAAATTAAAACAACATGTGCAGTGTATCAGATCAAACATACAGATATGCAACAGAGTAATATGACAAAATTAATTTGATGACAATGAATAAACTTGCTCATATATATATCATTAAGAAACAAACAAAACAGAAAAAAAAAACAACGCAGCAAAAACAGCAAAGGACCAAGACATCACAAATAAAGAGCTTAAACACCTCATCTCCTAAAGTGGGCTGGTCCACACTATCATCTAGGGGAGAGGTAGAGACCGCTGTATTAACCTCAGCTGGTGTCTCCTCACCGTGAGTCTCAGACGGATTTAGGGGATCTGGTTGTGGTTCTTCAGTTGCTTGTCGACCAATATCGGCTATGTCTTCAAAAGATAGCTTGAGCCTAGGTGCGCTTGAATTGCAGCAACATCCTGAACAACTGATTTCAGGGATGTTTGGATAGATGTCAAAGTTGCTTCCATCCTTGCATTAGACTCTAGCAGTTTGGCATTGTGTGCCATTTGTGATGCCATAAATTCCATCAGTTTTGTAACATATGCAGGAGTCTCAGCTGCAGATTCAGAGGCTTGTGGAGGAGTTGGCTCAACATTTGGCATTGTCCTAATCCAAATGTCATTCACTTTCTTCAATTTCATCTGATTTACAATTGCTTCACCAAAGATGAGGGTTGTCTTAGCAGATTCTTCATTCACAAAAGACACCTTGAAATGTTTAAGTATCTTCGTGATCAGTTGTGGATACGGCAACATAATTTTACTTTGCGAAGCTTCTAGCATATGCCGTAGCACAATCCAGGTCCAACTCATCCGTAGCTCTTTGGATAATCCCCATAAAAGTAGAATATCAAGCTTCTGAACCACTGCGTGATTTCCTGATCGCGGTACAAGTATCCTTGTTATTGTGTACATGAGCATCCGTTGTTGTACTTTCATCTGTCCAATTGGCAATGAGATGGTTTCAACAAAACCATCAACCATGATATCTTTTACTGCCGTGTGCCTGTCCAGTGATGCTTCCCAACCTTCGTCAGCTGCATCCGCATCAGAACTGCCATCTAAAGACGTTCCGTGGAATGGCAATCCTGTTAAATCAGCAAAATCTTCAAAAGTCATTGATAACCTTTTACCTTTAATCTGAGTCTTGAATCCCTTATCAGTGAGCTTGAAGTTTGCATAAAAACTCCCTTATCAGTTTTGGATAACTGTCCAAAGTAGATGAAAGAAAACCTTCAAGACCATGAAATCTCAAATGATCTTGGAATGTGAAGCCTTCTGTATCGAAGTAGGCAAAATCCAGGGTTCTGCCCTCATGGATTTTCCTTTTCAGAAACTCTGCTGGAATGGTGACTTCTGCATCTTTATCCTTAGGTGCAGGGGTTTTCTTAGGTGGGGTGATGTAACTGGCTTCTTTTTCTTTTGAGCAATTTCTTTCATAGCATCTGCCAAAAGCTTCTCTGATGGTGGTTCCTTCCTTTTCTTAGATACTTCTTGATTCAGTGCAGGTTGCTTGCCCTTGTCCTTGCAAGGATCTTATGCGTAGGAATAGAAATTCTTTTAGACACAGTAGGTGGAGGTGTAGGAGTTCCACTTGTTGAAGATGATGAAGGTGAAGGAGTATGGGCTTGGGTCTGTTTCACTCGAGCCATGGTTGCAAATAGAAGAGATGAGTGAAGATAGAGTTTAGATTGAATGCAGATATCAGTTGCAGAGACAGAGCAAGAAGATGAAGCAGAGAAAGAAATATAGAAATCTGGACATAAATAGTGAAGAAATCGATTTAGACCTGTTTCTTTTTAAACCTTTGAACAAGTATATCGATTGCTCAATCGACTATGTTACCGTTTCTTGAGATCATCAATCGATTTGGTAATAATGACCCTCAACGGCTAGTGAGAAATAGTCACAACGGTAATATTTCTAATCGATGTCCAGAGTTACTTAATCGATTCCCCAATCGATTGTCTAAACGTTGAATACTGAACTAGTCGATTTCCCAATCGACGCTCGGGCATGTTTCACAACACATCTTTGAATTTTGAAATCCTGGGCTAAAACAATCGATTCCCAAATCGATTATTTTCAACACAACAAAGAACAAACGTGAAATCGATTACCCAATCGATTTAAAAACTTTCTGATTAAATGCCATTGACTCTTTTCCTGTGTCATCAATACAACTTGGTTGACCAAACTTTCTTCAGTTAACTTCATTTAATGTTAAAGACAAGACTCTCAAACTTGTCTCCTTTCATGTGTCTTGAGCATCCACTTTCAAATACCAATCTTGCTTGGTGGATGTCAAGCACACCTACAAAAAAATAATTAAGTTTTGGATCTAGGTACCCAATTCAAAGTGGGTCCTAGGGGGTCAGTTTCAAACACAGATTTCTTTGCTATCCAAACTTGCTTCCATCCTTGATTGGCTAATTTTTTAAATTTGCAATTAGACACAAAATGTCCCTTTCTGCAACAGAAATGACATTTTCCATCAAAGGATGAATGTTTATTTGGTTTAGTAAAAATGTCATACATACTTTTAGCAATAGCAGTTTTTTGACCATGTTTGACATTTCTGGTTTGCATATACCCAATACCAGATCTGTTTTTATTTTTTCTTTTGACATGCATATTTGGTGTATATCCTAAACCAGATTTTTCATGAACATGTCTTTGATTGCTAAGTATGACATTCAGCTTATCTTTACTATTTGCAAAATTTAATAAATCAGATTTTAATGATGCAACAGTATTTTCAAGTTCAATGCACTTTGCAGATTTTTCCTATGAATCCTTTTTCAGTTGTTCACATAAATTTTCAATTTCTTTATGTTCAACATTCATTTGTTCAAGCATTTTCTTTGTGCTTAACAACTGTTTTATGGATTTCACATAATCATCATGCAGTTCATTGAAAGCTTCTTGTAGCTCATCATATGTTGGATTAGATTGTGAACTAACCTCATTTTCTGATTCTGAATCTGTATCTGCCATGAGACACAAGTTGATTTCTTCTTCATCAGAAGATGCAGAGGATTCATCGTTATCGTTCCATGCAATATAAGCTTTTCTGGTTTTGGTGACTGGTTCCTTGCCTTTTGATTTTGTAGCTCTATTCTTGTTTTGCAATTTGTAGCATTCTGACTTTATGTGACCAGTTTTACCACATTCATAGCATGTAATTGTCTTGTTGTCACTAGTGTTGGAGCTAGATGGTTTTCTGAATTTGTTGTCTTTCTTCTTCAGAAACTTCTTGAATTTCTTGACAAGTGACCCGATTTCAGTCTCTTCAGATTCACTACTGGATTGATCTGAGCAGCTATCTGATTCAGTTTTCGATTGCTGGGCTTGAACCTTCAGGGATAGTCCTTTCTTTTTGCGGCTTTCCATCTCTGATTCGTCCAGTCTATGTAATTCCATCTCATGTTCTCTTAGTTTACCAAACAAAGTTGCAGTAGTCATCTTTGCTAGATCTTTAGATTCTGCTATGGCTGTTATCTTTGGCTGCCATTCTCTGGTTAGACATCTCATTATTTTTCCAATCTGTTGTTCGTTATCCACTTGTTTTCCCAATGCATGAAGATTATTCACAATGTGTGTGAATCTGGTTTGCAGATCACTGATGGATTCGTCCCTTTTCATGCTGAATAATTCATATTCGTGCATCAGTGTGTTTACGCGAGCTCTCTTCACGTCTGTGGTTCCTTCATGTGTTTCTTGAAGAATGTCCCACATTTCTTTTGCTGACTTGCAGTTTGACACTCTAAAAAATTCTTCTGCACAAAGAGCAGATGTTATAATGTTCTTAGCCTTTGCATTATAACCTACCTTTTTCTTGTCATCATCTGACCAGTCGGCTCTAGGCTTGAGAATCATTGAGTCATTCGTTCCTGCAATCTTGGGAATATATGGACCATTTTCAACAGCGTCAAGGATGTCTATGCCACTGGCTTCCAAGAAGATTAGCATTCTGTGCTTCCAGTACATATAAGCTGTTCCATTGAAAGCTGGAGGTCTTGCTAACGATGCGCCTTCTCCCAGAAAATCGTTTGAGGCCATAGTGCTTTTATGAGTATTACCTCTCGAAAAGTTAGGCTCTGAGGCCAATTGTTGGTATATATGACCTCGTAATAAGCGGAATATATCAGAATGTATCAGTTCTTTATGAAATTAAATCAATTTCATACACACAGCGGAAATTAAATTGTGGCATACAAGATTAGCAAGTTTTATTAGATTGATATGAAATTAACCAAGATGCATACAAGTCAAATTAACAGATTAAACAATATTACTTATTACAGAATATGTTTAACATGCATCTAGTTTTAATCACATATACAGATATAGCAATATAGTAAATCAAAGGAGTTAAGGGTTAGAGAAGATTGCACCAGAATTTATACTGGTTCAGTTGTCAACTTGACAACCTACATCCAGTCCTGCAAATCCAAACGGATTTCAGATTTTCTTCTCCAATAGAAAGAATCAATTACAGATTGTCCAGTTTCCTCCCCGAAACCTATCTATCTTAATGATCTCTTTCCTATTGATCACCCTCTGATCCTTGTAGATACTCGTCAATCTAACACAGAATCACAATGCAACTCTTTCTTGTTGAGCACTCTCATCCAAGAAAGTAGCCACCAGTTTCTAGCTGGCTTTCTATCAACCCTTTGATCCTTGTAGATACTCAGCAACCTATCACAGAATCAAAGTACAACTCTTTCTTGTTGAGCACTCTCACCCAAGAAAGTAGCCACCAGTTTCTAGCTGGATTTCTAGCTTTCGTTTTGTTTCAAAGTATTGTTATAGAAAGATTAACAGAAGTACAAAAAAGCAGTCTTCAATCTTGATCAGTGTTCTTCTCACGAATTTGGATATTCAAAGATTGTTCATGAGAACTCTGTCTTTTCTCTCAAGATCACTTTTCCAGCTCTCTCATTGATTAAGGATAATCTTTTTGATCTTGATCTGAAAGAGCAATATCAGATTGTTAGCAAAGTGTATTTTGATCTGTTATTGAAGTTATCTTGAGTTCTTAGAAGAATGAAAATAATGATCAAGGTTCTTAGATAAAAAGATTGAAGGACAGTTTATATAGTTTCAGAAAAACAACTACTAAATCGATTCACCAATCGATTTATTAAAGTTATAAAACATGTCTAATCGATTTGCCAATCGATTATCGCGAGTCTTGTTTTTCTTTAATCTTGAACTACATAACCTAATCGATTTACCAATCGATTCTTTTTAACACACTTTTCAGAATAAATCGATTCACAAATATGCATAATCGATTTGGCCACAAACTGGGAGTTCACTGAGATATCAAACATTTGTTTCAATCGATTTCCCAATCGATTGTTTTTCAAAAGTTCTTTCAATCGATTCACCAATTGATTGTGTTTATGTCAGTGACTCAGCTATTTTGATGTTAGTCGATGTGCCAATCGATTTATGTGTATTTGCCTGAAAAGTCTTACCTGGTGTTTAGTTCAATCGATTTCCCAATCGATTACAACCAAACTTAACTTGATTGAAATCTCACACAATAGATTGTCCAATCGATTGTTTTAGTCAAGGCTTAAGTTCCTTTTGAAATTTTGTTTAGGCAATCGATTTGTCAATCGATTTCCTAGTGCCCTGTGACTTCCCAATCGATTTGCCAGTCGATTAGTTTCAATCAGTTTTCATTTTGTGATATGTACAATCGATTTGTCAATCGATTAACCTGTAAATCAGGTTGCCACTGACTTGTTCAATTTTCAATTCTAAATTAGTCAGTCGATTTCCCAATCGATTATACAATCACAAACATATACTTATCCTTGAACTCTTGTTATGAAATCGATTTCCAATCGATTTGCTTCAGTCAAAAAATCAACTTTTGTTGATTTCTTGTGTTCCAAGCAACCTATTCAAGTGTGTAGGATTTGATTGTTGTTCCTGAAATCTTGCTCAATTCGAAAATGGACCTAAATGTTCATCTCAATGACAACAAATGAACTTCTTGGATGCACAGTGAGTTAGCGTTGAAACGCTGAATTGACAGGATAAGCCTTGGGAGGATGAAAATGACCTTAAAATGTTCACCAATACACAAATGAACCTTATTGGATGCACAGATTGGTTAAAAACTAATTTATAGAAAAGCGTAAGGAGGAAATGAGACTAAAATGTTCATGCAATTGAACAAAACACACCATATTTGTTGCAGAAGATTGGTTGAAAACCCTAATTGCACAAGACTCAGCCTGGTGGACGAAAATAACCTAAATGTAATCCAATTACACAATAGGACTTATTTGGATGCAAAAGATTGGTTTAAAAATCCAATTGCAAGAAGTAAGCCTAGGGTCAAGAAAGAAAATGACCTAAATGTTTCATCCATTTAACAAAAGGACTATGGATGCACCAAGATTGGTAAAAACACTAATTGCAAGAATAAGCCTAGGAGAGGACGACAATGACCTAAATGTTATCCATTACACAAGTTGAACTTATCGTGCACAGGATTTGGTATAAAAAAACTAATTGGACAGCGAATAAACCTTGGGGGACGAAAATGATCCTAAATGTTTCATCCGAATGACAATAAATGAAGCTTATGATTGCATCAAGATTGGTTAACTATTGATAAGAAAGCCTGACGCCCGAAATGACTAAACAATGTTCATTAAATGCACAAATGAAACTATTGGATGCACAAGATTGTAAAAATCTCATGGACAATAAAAAGCCTAGGGAGGACGAAATGCCTCAAGTTCATCCAATGACACAAACACCACTTATTGATGCAAAGGGATTGGTTAAAACCCTAATTGGACAAGAATAAGCCTGGGGGACGAAAATGACATAAATGTTCATCCAATCACAATTGAACTTATTGGATGCACAGATAGTTAAAACCCTATTGGACAAGAATAATCCTAGGAGGGAGAAATGCCTAAATGTATCCAATTACACAAATGAACTTATTTGATGGCAAAATGGTTAAACCCTTATTGCACAGAATAGGCCTAGTGGACGAAAATGACTACAATGTTAATCCAATTACACCAAATGAACTTATGGATACACAGATTTGATTTAAAATCCTATGCACAGGAATAACCTGGTGACGAAAATGACCTAAATGTTCATTCCAATACACAAAAGAAACTTATTAGATGCCACAAGGATTTGGTTAAAAACAATAATTCTGTAAGGAAATAAGCCTAGGAGGACGAAAACATGATCTAAAGGTTCAATCCAATTACACAAATGAACTTATTGGATGCCACAGATTGGGTTAAAAAACCTAATTGGAGAAGATTAGCCTAGGGAGGAAGGAAAATTACCAACGTTCATTTATGGGATGCACCAAGTTGTTAAAAACCTTTATTTGGGCAAGAATAAGCATAGGGAGGACAAGAAATGAAAAGTTCATCACATGACCCAAATGAACTTATTAGGATTCACAAGATTGGTTAAAATCCTAATTGGAAAAGATAAGCCTTAGGGAGGACGAAAATGACCTAAATTCGTTCAATCCAATGACACCAAACACACTATTGAACGCACAAGATTTGTGTTAAAAAACCACTAATGGATAAGAATAATAAAAGCCTAGGAGACGGGAAAATGACCAAATGTTCATCCAATTACACAAATGACTTTATTGGTGCCCAGATTGGTTAAAAACCCTAATGCACAAGAAATCAAGCCTTTGAGTGGACAAAAATGGACCTAATGCATTCCAATTACACAAAAAAGTATTGGATGCACAAGATTGGTAAATACACTAATGGACAGAAATAGGCCTAGGATAGTACAAAAATACCTTAAAAGTGTATCTCCCATACACAAATTGAACTTATTGGATGACAAGATTGGTTAAAAACCCTAATTGGACAACAAAAGCTAGGAGGATGAAAATTGACAAATGTCTCATCCAAACACAAAATGGAACCTTATTGGATGCAAATTTGGTTGAAAACCCTAATTGGACGAATGCCTATGGAGACGAAAAATGACCTAAATGTTCACCAACTTACACAAATGAAACTTTATTGGAATTGCACAGATTGGTTACAACCCACTAAAAAATGACAAAAGAATAAGCCTAGAAGGTGGACGAAAAGTGACTCTAAATGCTCATCCAATTACACAAAAGAACGTTATTGGATGCACAAGATTGGTTGAAAAACATTTAATTTGACAGGAATTACCATAGGGAGGAGGAAATTTGACCTAATGTTCATTCAATGAACAAAATGAACTTATGGGATGCACAAGATTGCGTTAAACCTTTATTGGGAAAGATAAGCCTAGGGAGGACGAAAATGGCCGAATTGTTCATTCCAGATGACACAACATGAACTATTGGATGCACAAGATAGGGTTAAAACCAATTGGGACGAAGAATAAGCCATGCGAGGAAGAAAATGCCTAAATGTTCATCCATGAACAAGAATGAACTGTATTGGATGCACGAATATTGGATAAAAAACCCTAATTGGACGAAAGAATAAGCCATATGGAGGACGAAATGACCTAAATGCTTCATCCCAATTACAACAATGACTTATGGATGCCCAAGAGTGGTTAAAACCCAATTGTCACAGAATAAGCCTTAAGGTGGACGAAAATGACCTAAATGTCATTCCAATTACACAATATGAACTATGGATGCACAGATTTGTTAAAATCCTAATTGCACAAGATAATCTTAAGAGAGGACGAAAATGACCTAAATGTTCATTAAATTACACAAAAGATTTATTGGATGCCACAAGACTGGTGAAAACCCTAAGGACAAGAAAAGCCTAGGGAGGACGAAATGACTAAATGTTCATCCAATGACACAAATAGAACTTATTGGCATGCACAAATTGGTTAAAAAACTATTGGACAGGGAATAAGCTTGAGAGGACGAAAATGACCTAAAGTTCATCCAATGACACAAATGAAGCTTATTTGGATGCACAGATTGGTTTAAAAACACTAATTTGAAAATAATAAGCCTGGGAGGCGAAAATACCCTTAAATTGTTCATACCAGGACACAAATTGAACTTATGGATGCCAAGATGGAATCTCTAAATTTGGGACAGAATAAGCCTAGGGATGGACGAAATGACTAAATGTTTCATCCAAGACCACCAAATGAATCTTGGAATGCACAGATAGGTTAAAAACCTAATTGGCTAAGAATAGCCTAAGGAGAGACGAAAATGACATAAATGTTCATCCAAATGACACAACACCCACTTATTGGGATGCAAGGGATTGGTTAAAACCCTAATTGGACAGAAATTAAGACTTGGAGGACGAAATACAAAATGTTCATCCAGTGACACAAATGAACTTATTGGATGCAACAAGTAGAGTTAAAAACCCTAATTGGACAAGAATTAAGGCTTGGAGGGAGAAAATGACCTAAATGTTCACAATTACACGAAATGACTTATTTGATGCACAAAATTGGTTAAAAACCATTAATTGGCACAAGATAAGCTCTAGGTGGACGAAATGACCTAAATATCCAATTACAACAAAATGAACTTATTGATACCAAGATTGATTAAAAATCCTAAATTGCAGAAGGGAATTAGCCTAATTTGTGAGACGAAAACTGACCTAATGTTCATTCCAATTACCACAAAAGAACTATTTAGATGCATCAATATTGTTTAAAAGCACATAAATTGATAAGATAAGCATAGGAGGACGAAAATGATCTAAATGTTCATCCCAATGACCAAATGAACTTATTGGATGCCACAAAAATTGGTTAAAAACACTAATGGATAAAATATGCTTGGAGGACGAAAATGACTAGAATATTCATCCAATGACACCAAAACACCACTTAATTGGATGCAAAGTGGATGGTAAAAAGCCCTAATTGGACAGATAAGACTTTAGAGGACGAAATGACAATAAATGTTCGTCCAATGCACAAATACTTATTGGAATCAAAATAGGGTAAAAAACCCTAAATTGACAGAATAAGCCTTATGGAGGGGAAAGTGACCTAAATGTTCATCCATTTACACAAATGACTTATTTGATGCACAAAATTGGGTTTAAAAAACCCTAATTGCACAAAAATAAAGCCTAGGGGATGAAAAATGACCTAAATGTTAATCCATTACA
This sequence comes from Cicer echinospermum, assembly GCA_002896215.2. Taxonomy (NCBI): domain Eukaryota; kingdom Viridiplantae; phylum Streptophyta; class Magnoliopsida; order Fabales; family Fabaceae; genus Cicer; species Cicer echinospermum. Next base: position 12,250 of record PGTU02006228.1, read on the forward strand.
CAAAGGAACTTTTGGATACACAAGATGTGATTAAATATCCTTAAATTGCACAAGAGAATTAGCCTCTTGGGTGGACGAAAATGACCTAAGTTCACCAATATACACAAAAGAACTTTTATTAGATGCAAGAATTGGTTAAAACACTAATTTGATTAAAAGCCTAGGGAGGACGAAATGATCTAAATGTTCAATCCAATTACCAAATGAACATTAATTGGATGCACAAGATTGGCTTAACATCCTATTGACAAGAAAGCCTAGGGAGGACGAAAATGACCTAAATGTTCACCAATGACACAAATGAACTTATAGGATGCACAAAATTGGTTAAAACACTTAAGGTGATAAGAATAGCATATAGGGAGGACGAAAAAATGACGATAATGTTCATCCATGACACAAAGAATTATTGGATTCATCAAGATTTGGTTAAAAATCTATATTTGAACAGAATAAGCCTTAGAGGACGAATTGACTATATGTTCATCAATGTTCACAATAACTTATTGGTTTGCACAAGATTGCTGTTAAAAACCTAATTGGAAAGTTGACAGGGAGGACAAAGATGACCTAAATGTTCATCAATGACACAAACACACCTATTTGGATGCACCAAGATTGAGTTAAAAAACCCTAATTGGACAAGATAGCGCTAGGAGGACGGAAATGACTAAATGTTCATCCAATGACACAAAATGAACTTATTGGATGCACAGATTGGTTAAAAAATACTATTGAACAGATAGCGTAGGGGAGGACGAAAATGACCTAAATTGTTCATCCAATGACACAAAATGGAACTTATTGGTTCACAGATTGGTTAAAATCATAATTAATTGAACAAGAATAAGCCTTAGGGAAGGACGAAAATGACTAATGTTTCATCCAATGTCCACATGACTTATTGGTTGGCACAAGATGCTTGAAACACTAATTGGAAAAAGTGTAAGCCTAGGGAGGACAAAAATGACCTAAATGTTCATCCAATACACACACACCTATTGGATGCACAAAGATTGGTAAACCTAATTGGCAGAAAGCCTAGAGAGGACGGGAAAATGACCTAAACGTTCATCCAACGACACAGAATAACGTCATTGGATGCACAAGATAGGTTAAAAATCCCTGATTGGACAAGAATAAGCCTATGGAGGCGAAAATGACCTAAATGTTAATCCAATTACAACAACACTGAAATTGGTTTCCAGATTGGTTAAAAAATCCTAATTGGAACAAGTTATAAGTCTTAGGAAGGACGAAAATGACCTAATAGGTCATACCAATACACAAAAAACTTATTCGATGCACAAGAATTGGTGAAAAACATTAATTCTAGATTAGCCTAGGAGGAACGAATGGACCTATATGTCTCAATTACACAAATGAACTTATATGGGATGCCATGAATGGTTTAAAACCTTTTATTGGAACAAGAATAAGCCTGGGAGGACGAATTACCTAATGTCTCCAATGACACCATGAACTTATTGGATTCACAAGATTTTTTTTGGGGTATTCTGATCCTAATTTTGGACAAGAATAAGCCTAGGGAGACGAATGACCTAAATGTTCATCCAATGACAGCAAATGAACTTATAGGATGCACAAATTGGTTAACACTAATTGGATAGAATAGCATAGGGCAGGACGAAAATGACATAATGCATCCGAGTGACACAAAATGCTTATTGGATGCAAAGATAGGTTAAAACCCTATGGACAAGAATAAGGCTATGGAGGAGAAATGACGCTAAATGTTCACCTCCAATTACAGGAAATGGAACTTTTTGATGCACAAAATTGGTTAAAAACCCTATTGCCACAAAAATAAGCCTAGGGGATGAAAAATGACCTAAATGTTTAATCCAATTACACAATGAAATTATTTGATACAAGATTGATTAACTCCTAATTGCACAAGAATTAGCCTTGGTGGAGAAAATACCTAATGTTTTCATCCAATCTACACAAAAGAACTTATTAGATGACAAGATTGGTTAAAAACCACTAATTTTGATAAGAACAAGCCTAGGGAGAGACGAAATGACTCTAAAGTTCATCAATTACACAAAATTTGAAAGTTGATTTGGATGCACAAGATTGGTAAAACACCCTAATTGGACACGAATAAGCTAGGGATGACGAAATTACCTAAATGTTCATCCATGAAGAAATGAAGTTATTGGATTCACAAGATGGTTTAAAATTCCTAAATTGGACAAGAATAAGCTAGGAGGACGAAAAATGACCAAATGTTCAATCAATGACACAAATGAACCTTTATTGGATGCACAATTGCGTTAAACCATAATGGGATAAGATAAACTTTTGGTGGACAAAAATGACCTAAATGTTCCATCCATACACAAAAGAAGTTATTGGTGCACAAGATTGGTTAAATACACTATTGGACAGAATAAGCCTAGGTAGGACAAAATGACCTAAATGTTCATCCTATCTACACAAATGAACTCATTGGATGCACAAGCTTTGTGTAAACCATAATTGGACAAGATAAGGCCTACGGCGAGGACGAAATGACCTAAATGTTATCCAATTGACACAAATGACATGGACTGCACAGGTTGGTTAAAAATAACTAATTGACAAGAATAAGCGTAGGGAGGACGAAAAATGACCTAAATGTTCATCCATGACACAAATGAACTTATTTGGATTCACAAGATTGGTTAAAAATATTAATTGAAAGATAGCCTAGGGGAGCCGAAATGACCTAAATGTTCATCCAATGTCACAATGAATAAAAAAACTTATTGGTTGACTATTGCTGAAAAACACTAATTGGAAAGTGTTAAGCCTAGGGAGGACAACAAATGGACCTAATTTACCAATACACAAAACACCTTGGATGCAACAGATTGGTTTAAAAACCTAATTGACAGGAAATAAGCCATAGAGAGGACGAAAAGACTAAAGTTCATCACGACACAAATGAACGTATGGTATGCACCAGATAGGTTAAAACCACTGATTGGACAAGATAAGCTATGGAGGAACGAAATGACCTAAATGTTAATCCATTACACAACTGAACTTATTGGTTTCACAAGATTCGTGTTAAAAATCCTAATTGACAAGTATAAGCCTAGGAGGCGAAAATGACCTAAATGTTCATCAATTACACCAAAGACTTATTCGATGCCAAGATTGGATTGAAAAACATTAAATTCATAAGATAAGCCTGGAGAGAAATCTTATGTTCATCAAATTAACAAATGAAACTTATGGGATGCACAAGAATGGTTTAAAACCTTTATTGGACAAGAAATAAGCCTAGGGAGACGAACATTACCTAAATGTTCATCCAATGACACAAATGAACTTATTGGTTCACAAGATTTGTTAAATCCTATTGGACAAAATAAGCCTAGGGAGACGAAATGCCTAAATGTTCATCAATGACAACAATGAACTTATAGGATCACAATGGGTTAACACTAATGGATAAGAATAAGGCATGGGAGGACGAAAATGACATAAGTTCATCCAATGACACAAATGAACTTATGTGATCAAAGATTGGTTAAAAATGTAATTGAACAGAATAAGCTTCTAGGGGGACGAAAATGACCTAAATGTTCATCCAAATGTCAACAAATTGAACTTATTGTTGCACCAAGATTGCTGAAAAACCAAAAAAACAATTGGAAACAGGGTAAGCCTAGGAGCAGACAAAAAATGACCTAATGTTCATCCTAATGACACAAAACACCTTATTGATGCACAAGATTTGGTTTAAAACCCAATTGGACAGAATAAGCCTTAGGGAGGACGAAATGACCTAAATGTTCATCCAAATGACACAAATGAAACTTATTGGAATGACACAAGATTGGTGTTAAAAATTTACAAGTTGAACAAGAATAAGCGTAGGGAGGACGAAATGACCTAAGTTCATCCAATGACACAATGAACTTATTGGATTCACAAGATTGATTTTAAAATCATAAATTGGAACAAGATAGCCTAGGGAGGACGAAAATGACCTAAATGTTCATACAATGTCACAAATGAACTTCTTGGCTGCACAAGATTGCGAAAAAAACACTAATTGGAAAGTGTTAAGCTAGGGGAGGACAAAAATGACCTAAAATGTCATTCCAATGACACGAAAACAATCTATTGGATGCACAGATTGTTAAACCCAATTGGACAGGAATAACCTAGGAGACGAAAAAATGAACCTAAACGTTATCCACGACACAAATGAACGTATGGCATGCACAAGATGCGTTAAAACCCTGTATTGGACAAAGGATAAGCTATGGAGGACGAAATGACCTAATTGTTTTAATCCAAAATTACACAGAATGAACTCTATTGGTTTCACAAGATTGGTTAAACAATCCTTAATGAGACAAGTATTAAGCTAGGAAGGACGAAAATGACCTAAATGTTTCATCCAATTACACAAAGCGAACTTATTCGTGCACAAGATTGTGTGAAAACATAATTTATAAGATTAAGCCTAGGAGGCGACAAACTGACCTATATGTTCATCCAAATTACCACAAATGAAACTTATGGGATGCACAGAATGGTTTAAAACCTTTATTGGACAAGGAATAAGGCCTAGGCGAGACGAAAATTACCTAATGTTCATCCAATGACACAATGACTTATTGGAATTCACAAGGATGTTAAAAATCTTATTGCGACAAGGCACTTAGGGGGACGAATGACCTAAATGGTCAATCAATAGACACAAATGACTTATAGATGCACAAAATTGGTTTAAAAACTAATTGGGCTAGATAAGCAAGGGAGGACGAAAATGACATACATGTCATCCAATGCAAATTGACTATAGTTGGATTCACAGATTGAGTTAAAATCATAAAATGAACAAGAATAAGCCTGGGGCGAAAATGGACCTAAATGTTCATTCCAATTCACAAATGAACTTATTTGGTTGCCCACAAGATTGCTGAGAAAACACTAATGGAAAGTGTAGCCTAGGGAGGACAAAAATGACCTAATGTTCACAATGACACAAACACACCTATTGGATGCACAAAGATTGCGTTAAAACCCTATTGACAGAATAAGCCTAGGGGACGAAAATGACCTAACGTTCATCCACGACATCAAATGAACGTTATGGATGCACGAAACTAGGTAAACCCTGATTGGACAAGAATCAGCCTATGGAGGACGAAAATGACCTAAATGTTAATTCCAATTACCCAAATGAACTTATTGTTTCACCCAGATATGGTAAAAATCCATAAGTGGACAAGTATAAGCTGGAGGACGAAAATGACCTAATGCACTCCAATTACACAAAAGAACTTATTCGATGCAAAGATTGGTGAAAAACATTAATTCATAAGATTAAGGCTAGAGGACGAAATGACCTATGATGTTCATCAAATTACACAAATGACTTATGGGATGACAAGAATGGTTTAACCTTATTGGACACGAATAAGCCTAGGGAGGACGAAAATATACCCTAAATGTTCATCCATGACCAAATGACTTATTGGAAATCACAATTTTTTTAAAATTAATGGACAGATAAGCCTAGGGAGGAGAATGAACCTAATGTTCATCAATGACACAAATGACTTATGAGATGCCAAAATTGGTTAAAAACATAATGGATAGAATAAGCATAGGAGGACGGGAAATGACTAATGTTCATCCGTGAAACAATGAACTTTTGGATGCAACAGATAGGTAAAAACCCAATTGGACAAAATAAGGCTATGGAGGGAGGAAAATGACCTAAATGATTCACCATTACACAAATGAACTATTTGATGCACAAATTGTTAAAAACCCTAATTGAACAAGAATAAGCCTAGGGTGGCGAAAATGACCTTAGATGTTAATCCATTACACAAATGAACTACTTGGATACACAAAGTTGATTAAATTCCTAATTGCAGAAGAATTAGCCCTGGTGGACGATAAATGACCTAAATGTCCATCCAATTACAACAAAAGAACTTATTAGTGCACAGATTGTGTTAAAACACTAATTTGATAAGAATAGCTAGGGAGGACGAAAATTGATCTAATGTGCATCATTGCACAATTGAACTGTATTGGGATGCACAAAAATTGGTTAAACAAACACCTAATGGATAAAGAATAGCCTAGGGAGGACGAAAATGACCTAAATATTATCCAATGAACAAACACACTTATGGATGCAGGATTGGTTTAAAACCTATTGGACAGGGGAATAAGACTTTGGAGGACGAAAATGACATATAAATGTCGTCCAATGACACAATGAACTATATTGGATGCCCAAGATATGTAAAACCCTAACTGGACAAGAATAAGCCTATGGAAGGGAGAAAAGTGACCTAATGTTCATCAATTACAGAAATGAACGTTATTGATGCACAAAATTGAGTTAAAAACCCTAATTGCACAAAAATAGATAGGTGGTGAAATTGACCTAAATGTTAATCCAATTACAACAAATGAACTTATGGATACACAAGATTGATTAAAATCTAATTGCACAAGAATTTAGCCTGCGGTGGACGAACTGACCTAAAGTTCATCCAATTACACAAAAAGGAACTATTAGGATGCACAACATGGTTAAAACACAATTTGATAAGAAACAAGCCTAGGGAGACGAAAATGTTAATGTTCATCCTTACAACAAATGAACTTATTGGAGCACAGATTGGTTACAACACTAATTTGCACAAGATAAGCCTAAGGTGGACTGAGAAATGACCTAAATGCTCATCCAATTACACAAATGAACTATAATTGGATGCACAAGATGGTTAAAAAACCCTCAATTGCACAGAATTAAGCCTTTGGTTGGACAAAAATGACTAAATGTTCATATCCAATCACAAAAAGAAGTTATGGATGCACAAGTTGGTTAAATACACTAATTGGACAAGTAATGGCCTGGGGACAAAATGACCTAAATGTTCATTCCCATTACACAAATGAACTTATTGGAATGGCACAAGATGGTTTAAAACCCTACTGGACAACAATAAGCCTAGGAGGATGAAATGACCTAATGTTCATCCAATGACACAAATGACACTTATGGATGCACAATATTGGCTTTGAAAACCCATTGACAAGAATAAGCCTACTGGAGGACGAAAAGACCTAAATGTTTCATCCTTACAAAATGAACTTATTATATGCACAAGATTGGTTACAAACTAATTGCACAAGATAATAAGCCTAAGGTGGCGAAAATGACCTAAATGCTCATACCATTACACAATGAACTTATTGGTATGCACAAGATTGGTTTTAAATATCCTAATTGACCAAGAATATCTTAGTGGACGGAAATGATAATGTTCATCATTACACAAGAACTTATTGGCATGCACGAAGACTGGTTTAAAACATTGGAGAGATAGCCTAGGAGGGACGAAAATGACCTAAATTTCATCAATGCACCAAATGGAACTTATTGGATGCAAGATAGCTTGCCTTAAAAACCCTAATTAGACAAGAATAAAGCCTGGTAGGACGAAAATGACCTAAAGTTCATTCCATTACACAAAACAAGTATTGGATGCACAAGATTTGTGAAAAAATTAATTTGACAAGAATTAGAGTAGGGGAGGGAGGGGAAATGACCTAAGTGTTCATCCAATTGAACACCAAATGACTTTGGGATGCAAAGATGGTTTAAACCTTTATTGGGCAAGAATAAGCCATAGGGAGACGAAAATTGACCTATGTTCGATCCAATGACACAAATGAACTTATTGGATGCCAAGATAGGTTAAAACCCTAATTGGACAAGAGTAAAGCCTAGCAGGAAGAAAATGACCTAAACTGTTCATCAATGACACAAATGAACTTAATTGGAATGCACAATATTGGTTAAAAACCCTACATTTGACAAGAATAAGCCTATGGGGGACCGAAATGACCTATAATGTTCCATCACAATTACACATATGAACTATTGGATGCACAGATTGGTTAAAACCTAATTGCACTGAAGAATAAGCCTAAGGTTGACGAACAATGACCTAAATGTTATCCCAATACACAAATGATTATTGGTGCAAAGATTGGATAAAAACTTAATTTGCACAAGAATATCTTAGAGAGACGAAAATGACCTAAACTGTTCATCAAATAACAAAAAACTTATTTGGATGCACAGACTGGTTTTTAAAAAACCTAATGGACAGAATAGCCTAGGGAGGCGAAATGACCTAAATGTTCATCCAAGAGCACAAATGATTTTGGCTGCACAAGATTGTTAAAAAACCTAATTGGCAGGAATAAGCCTTGGCGAGGGACGAAAATGACCTAAATTTCATTCCAAATGACACCAAATAACTTATTGGTGCACAAGATTGGTTAAAACCACTATTTGAAATTTAATAAGCCTAGGGAGGGCGACAATGACCTTATGTATACCAATGACACAAAGACTTATGGGATGCACAAGATTGGCGTTAAAATCCTAATTGGACAGATAAGCTAGGGAGGACGAAATGACCTTTACAATGTTCATCCAATGACACAAATGAACTTTTGATGCAAAGAATAGGTTAAAACCCTATTGGATAAGAATAGCCTAGGAGACGAAAGGACATAATGTTCATCCAATGCACAAACACACTTATTGGATGCAAGATTGGTTAAAAACCAAATTGGACAGGAATAAGACTTTGGAGGCACGAAAATGACATAGTTCATCAGTGACCAAATTGACTTATTGGATGCACAAGATAGGTTAAAAACCCTAATTGCACACAGAATAGCCTAGGTGGACGAAAATGACCTAAATGCTAATCCAATTAGCACAAATTGAACTTTTGGATACACAAGACTGATTAAATCCTAATTGCAGAAGTATTAGCCTGGGTGGGGATGACCTAAATGTTCATCCAATACACAAAAGACTTATTAGATGCACAAGATTGGTTAAAAGCTATTTGATAAGAATAGCCTAGGGAGACGAATAATAATCAAATGTTATCCATAGACACAAATGAACTTATTGTATGCCAAAATTGGTTAAACAACTAATTTGGATAAGATAATCGCTAGGGAGGACGAAATGACCTAAATATTCATCCAATGATTACAAACACTTTATTGGGATGCAAGGATTTGGTAAAAACCCTAATTGGACAGGAATAAGGACTTTAGAGGACGAAAATGACATAACTGTTCGTCCAATGACACCAAAATGAACTTATTGGATGCAAAGATAGGTTAAAAAACCCTAATTGGACAAGAATAGGCTATGGATGGAAAAATGACCTAATGTTCTCCAATACAATGAACTTTGAATGCACAAATGGTTTAAAAACGTAATTGCACAAGAATATAGCCTAGGGTGGACGAAAATGCCTAATGTTATTCCATACACAATGAACTTCATTGGATACACGAGAATTGTATTAGATATATCTCTAATGCACATATAATTAGCCTTGTGGATGAAAATTATGATCCTAATGTTCCTCCCAATTACACCACAAAAACTTATTTAATGCACAAGATCCGACGTCTAACACTAATTTGATAAAGAATAAGCCTAGGTGGGTCACGAAAATGATCTAAGAATGTATCATCCAATTACCACAAACTGAACTTATTGGTAATGCCACAAGATTGGTTTTATAATAAAAAACCTATTGGACAAGAATTATATCCTTAGGTGAGACGAAAATTGACACTAAATTAGTTCATCCAATACCAAAAAGAGAACTTATTGGATGCACAAAGATTGGTTAAATTACTAATTTGAACAGAGAATAATAGCGCGTGGGGGGAGGAACAAAAATGACCTAAATAGTTCATTCATCCAATGCACAAAAGTGAATTCATTGGATCCACAAAGATTGGTAATCATATAATTGAACAATGAATAAGCCTAGCAGGACGGGACGAAATGACTTAAATGTTCATCCAATGAAGAAATTAAGTTTATTGGATTCACAAGATTGGTTTTAAAATCCTAATTGGACAAAATAAGACCTAGGACGACGGAAGAATGACCCAAAAAATTCATCCAATGACAATTGACTTATGATGCAAAAATTTGTAATAAGAAAACACTATTGAGAATAAGAGATAAGCCTTTGTGGACAAAAATGGACCCTAATGTTCATCCAATACACAAAAGGAATATTGGAGCACAAGATTGGTTTAAATACACTAATGGACAGAATAAGGCCAGGTTTAGGACGAAAATGACCTAAAATGTTCATCCAATTACACAAATAGACATTATTGGACTGCACTAAATTGGTTAAAACCTAATTGGACAAGAATAAGCCTTGTCGAGGAACAAATACCTAATGTTCAATTCCATATGCACAAATTAATGAACTTATTGGAATCGCTAAGATCGCGTGTTTAAAAATACTAATTGGAACAACAGAATAAGCGTACGGTTTGAGGACGAAACATGACCTAAATGTTCATCCAATGACACAAATGAACTATTGGATTCACAAGATGTAAAAATTCTAATGAAACAAGAATAAGCCTAGTGTGAGGACGACTAAAGACTTAATGTTCATCCACATACAAAAAATGAACTTAGTGGTTGACAAAGATTGCGTGTTGAAAAACACTAAATTGCGAAAAAGTTTAAAGCCTAGGGAGGACAAAAAAAATGACCCTAAACGTTACATCCAACGCACAAAACACTATTGAATGCACAAGATTGGAGTTAAAAACGCCATTAAATGGACAAGAATACATCCCAGGAGGACGAAAAATACCTAAATGTCATCACAATATACACAAAAGAAATTATGTGATACAAGATTGGTTAAAATAATTGAACAATTGAAAACAATAGGAAGTAGGACGGAATGGACCTAAATTGTTCATCCGAATGACACAAATTAACTTATTGGATTCACAAGATTGTGTTTAAAACTCATAATTTGAACAAGAATAAATGGCCTAGCGAGGACGAAAATGACTTACAATGTTCTCCAATGAAGAAGATAGTTATTGGGATTCACAAGAGATTTGGTTAAAAATCCTAATTGGGACAAGAATAACCATAGGGAGGACTGAAAATGACCAAAATGTTCATCCAAATGACACCAAATGAACTTATTGGAATTGACAAATTGGTTTAAAACACTAATTGGATAAGAAAAGCCTTTGGTGGACAAAAATGATCCTTAATAGTTCAATCCATTAACAAAAGAGTTATTGGATGCACAAGATTGGTTAAATACACTAATTGGACAAGGGGAATAAGCCTAGGTGGACGAAAATGCCCTAAATGTTCATCCAAATTACAACTGATTTTTGGATGCACAGAGGTTTTTATTTGGTTAAAAAACCCTAATTGGACAAGAATAGCCTAGGGGAGACGAAATGACCTAATGTCTTCAATCCAAATGACACAAATGAACTTATTGGATGAACAAGATGGTTATAAAAAATTTAATGAATAGAAAGACAAGAATAAGCGTGAGGGAGGACAGAAAATGACCTAAAGTCAGTTCATCCAATGACACAAATATAACTTATTGGATTCACAAGATTGGTAGATAAAATATTAATTAACAGAATAAGCTAGCGTAGAGACGGAAATTGATGCTTTGTTATAGTTCACTCCAATACAAAATGAACTTATTGGTGCACAAGAGCGTTGGAATGGAAACACCAACCTAAATTGGAAAAAGTGTAAGCTTTAGGGAGGGACAAAAGACCAAACAACGTTCACTTCGCAACGACACACCCAAACACACATGGATGCCACAAGCATTGGTTAAAACCCTCTGATTGCGAAAAGAAAAGCCATATGTGAGGACGGGAAAACAATGACCTAAATGTCATCCAATAGCACCAAATGAATTATATGGATGCCACAAGAGTTTGGTTAATAAAAACCCTTATGGAACAAGGAATAAATCCTAGCAGAAGTCAGAGACGAAAGATCGATCCTAAGCTGTTCATCCAATTGACAAAATGAACTTTTATGGGCACCGATTGGTATAAAACCTTTATTTGAACAAGAATAAGCCTGTGAGGACGATAATGACCTAAATGTTTCATTCCATGAACGAAATTAAGCTATGGATTACAAGATTGGTTAAAAATCCCTAATTGAACAAAGAATAAGCTAGTCTGGAGCGACGATAAAGACCAAAAGTGTCATCCAATATACACAAAGTGAAACCTATTGGATTGCACAAAATAGTGAGTTAAAAACCAACTAATTGGATAAGATAAGCCTTTGGTGGACAAAAATGAACCTAAATGTTCATTCCAATTACACAAAAGAGTTATTGGTGACACAAGATTGGTTTAAATACACAATTGGACAGAAGATAAGCCTAGGTTAGGAACAAAAATGACCTAAGATGTTCATCCAATTACACAAATGACTTATTGAAGCACCAAGATCTGTTTTAAAAACCCTAATTGGAAAGAATAGCGCCTGGAGGACGAAACAATGACAACTAATGTTCAGGCTCAATTCCATCTGACACATAATCCATCGCTAAAACTATTGCATGACACAAGATTGGTTTAAATATAATTTTGAACTCACAGAATAAGCGCTAGGCGAGGACGCGGAAAATGACCTAAAATGTTATCCAATAGACCAAATGGACTTATGATCACAAGATTGGTTAAAATCATATTGAACAAGAATAAACGGCCTAGAAACTGGAAAAAAACGGAGAAACAGAATCTTAAATGTTCATCCATAACAATGCACCCAAATGAACTTGCGCATCCGTTGCACAAACGATTGGGTGAAAAAAACACTAATTGGAGAGTGCTAAGCTAGGGGGACCAAAAATACCTTAAATGGTTCATTCCCAATTGACACAACACCACCTCATTGGTTGCCACAAGCATGTTTTCGTTAAAACCCCTGAATTAGACAAGAATTAAGGCCTATGGAGGACGAAATGACCTAAATGTTAACAATTTACACCAAATGAACTATATTGGTTTCGACAAGATTGGTTAAAATGCTAATTGACAGATTGCCTAGTAGGACGAAAATGACTAAATGATTCATCCAATTACACAAAAGAACTTTTCGATGCACAAGATTGCGTTTGGAAAAACATAATTAAAGAATAAGCCAAGGGAGGACGAAAAGGACCTAAATGTTCATCCAATTACAACAAAGAACTTATGGGATGCACAAGTAATGGTTAAAAACTTCTATTGACAAGAATAAGCCTGGGAGGTACCAAATATTACCTAAATGTTCATCCATGACACAAATGAACTTATGGAATTCACAAGATTGGTTATAAAATCTAATTCGACAGATAAGCCTAGGGAGACGAAAATGACCTAGATGTTCATCCAATGCACAAGAACCCTACAGGATGCACAATTGGTTAAAAAACTAATTGGTAAGAATAGCATAGGGAGGACGAAGTTGACATTAAAGTTCATTCCAATGACACAAACACATATTGGATGCAAGGGGATGGAACCCTAAGTTGGACAAGAATAAGCCTGGGAGGACGAAAATGACCTAAATGTTCATCCAATTACACAAATGAATTATTGGATGCCCAAGCATTCGGTAAAAACCCTAATTGCAAAGAATAGCTGTTGGTGGACAAAATGACCTAATGCATCCAATTACACAAAAGAGTTCTTGATGCACACAGATTGGTTAAATACACTAATTGGCAGATAGCCTTAGGTAGGACAAATGAACCTAATGTGTTCATCCAATTACACAATGAACTTATGGAATGGCACAACGAGCTTGGTTAAAACCGTAATTTTGGCAGAATAAGTCCTAGGGAGGACGAAATGACCTAAATGTTCCCAATACACAAAATGAACTTATTGGATGCACCAAGTTGGTAAAAAATGATATTGACAAGATAAGCGTTAGAGGGGAGGACGAAAATACTAAATGTTCTCCAATGGAACAAATGAACTTTTGATCAGCAAGGATTTGGTTAAAATCATTAAGAACAAGAATAAGCCTAGGGAGGACGGAAAATTGACCTAAATGTTCCATCCATGGAACAAATGAAACTTATTGGTTGCACAAGATTGGTTAAAAACACTAATTGGAAAAGTATAAGCCGTAGGAGAGGAAAAAATGACCTAAAGTTCATCAAATGACAAACCCACCTATTGGATGCACAAGAATTGGGTTAAAACCTAATTGGAGGAAAAGCCTAAGAGGACGAAATGCCTAACCGTTCATCAACGACACAAATGAACTTATTGGATGCACAAGATAGGATTAAACCCTAATTGGCAAGAATAGGCCTATGGAGGACGAAATGACCTAAATGTTAATCCCAATACACAGAATGATTTACTTGTTTCACAAGATTGGTAAAATCCTAATTCGGACCAGAATAAGGCCTATGTAGGCGAAAATGACCCAAATGTTGCATCCATTACACAAAAGACTTATTGGATGCAGCAAGATTGGTGAAAAACATATTTCTAAGGATAAGCCTAGGGAGGACGAAATGACCTAATGTTATTACCAATGACACAAATGGAACTACTATGGGATGCCAAGATTGTTAAAAACCTTATTGGAAAGAATAAGCCTGGGAGGACGGAAAATGACCAATGTTCATCAATGACACAAATGACTTATTGGATGCACATGATAGGTTAAACCCCCTAATTGGACAAAGGATAGGCATATGGAGGAAGAAATGACCTAATGTTTTATCCACTTACACAAATTGAATTATTTTCATGACCACAAATTGGTTAAAACCTAATGACAAGAATAGCCTGGGTGGACGACTGACCTAATGTAATCCAATTCACAATGAACTTATTGGATACACCGAAGATGATTTAAAGAAAGATCCTAATTGTTGGATTTTGATCCTTTGTTCCTAATTTTGACATATTATAATCAACATGCATACAATCATGATAAATCTA
>PGTU02006229.1:0-17080 GCA_002896215.2 Cicer echinospermum
TAAGTTCATTTGTGTCATTGGATTAACATTTAGGTCATTTTCGTCCTCCCTAGGCTTATTCTTGTCCAATTAGGGTTTTTAACCAATCTTGTGCATCCAATAAGTTCATTTGTGTCATTGGATGAACATTTAGGTCATTTTCGTCCTCCCTAGGCTTATTCTTGTCCAATTAGGGTTTTTTAACCAATCTTGTGCATCCAATAAGTTCATTTGTGTCATTGGATGAACATTTAGGTCATTTTCGTCCTCCCTAGGTTTATTCTTGTCCAATTAGGGTTTTTAACCAATCTGTGCATCCAATAAGTTCATTTGTGTCATTGGATGAACATTTAGGTCATTTTCGTCCTCCCTAGGCTTATTCTTGTCCAATTAGGGTTTTTAACCAATCTTGTGCATCCAATAAGTTCATTTGTGTCATTGGATGAACATTTAGGTCATTTTCGTCCTCCCTAGGCTTATTCTTGTCCAATTAGGGTTTTTAACCAATCTTGTGCATCCAATAAGTTCATTTGTGTCATTGGATGAACATTTAGGTCATTTCGTCCTCCCTAGGCTTATTCTTGTCCAATTAGGGTTTTTAACCAATCTTGTGCATCCAAATAAGTTCATTTGTGTCATTGGATGAACATTTAGGTCATTTTCGTCCTCCCTAGGCTTATTCTTGTCCAATTAGGGTTTTTAACCAATCTTGTGCATCCAATAAGTTCATTTGTGTCATTGGATGAACATTTAGGTCATTTTCGTCCTCCCTAGGCTTATTCTTGTCCAATTAGGGTTTTTTAACCAATCTTGTGCATCCAATAAGTGTCATTTGTGTCATTGGATGAACATTTAGGTCATTTTCGTCCTCCCTAGGCTTATTCTTGTCCTTTCGTCCTCCCTAGGCTTATTCTTGTCCAATTAGGGTTTTTAACCAATCTTGTGCATCCAATAAGTTCATTTGTGTCATTGGATGAACATTTAGGTCATTTTCGTCCTCCCTAGGCTTATTCTTGTCCAATTAGGGTTTTTAACCAATCTTGTGCATCCAATAAGTTCATTTGTGTCATTGGATGAACATTTAGGTCATTTTCGTCCTCCCTAGGCTTATTCTTGTCCAATTAGGGTTTTTAACCAATCTTGTGCATCCAATAAGTTCATTGTGTCATTGGATGAACATTTTAGGTCATTTTCGTCCTCCCTAGCTCATCTGTCCAATTCGGTTCTAACCTTCTTGTGCATCCAATAAGTCATTTGTTGTCATTGATTGAACATTTAGGTCATGTCATTCCCCCCTAGGCTTATTTCTTGTCCAATTATTTTATAACCAATCTATGTGCATGGCATAAGTTCATTGTGTCATGGATGAAGATTTAGGTCACTTTCGTCCTCCCTAGCTTATTCTTGTCAATTAGGGTTTTAACCATCTTGTGCATCCAATAGGTGTCTTTGTGTACATAGGATGAACATTTAGGTCTTTTCGTCCTCCTTAGGCTTATTCTTGTCCAATTAAGGGTTTTTAACCAATCTTATGCCTCCATAATAATCATTTGTGTTAATGATGAACAATTAGTCATTTTCGTCCTCCCTAGCTTATTCTTGTCCAATTAGCTGTTTTTAACCATCTTGTGCATACCATAATTCATTTGTGTCATTGGGATGAACATTTGGTCACTTTTCGTCACCCTAGCTTATTCTTTCCAATTAGGTTTTAACCAATCTGTGTGCATTCCTATAAGTTCATTTAGTGTCATAGGTGAACATTTATTCATTTTCTTCCTCCCTAGTTTTTCTTATCCAATAGGTTTTTCAACCAATCTTGTGATCCAATAGTGTCTTTTGTGTCATTGCATGAACCATTCTGCTCATTTTCGTCCTCCCTAGAATATATTCTTGTCCAATTAAGGTTTTTAACCAATCTTGTGCATCCAATAAGTGTGTTTGTGTCATTGGATGAACATTAGGTCATTTTCGTCCTCCCTAGACTTATTCTTGTGCCAATAGGGTATTTTAACCAATCTTGTGCATCCAATAAGTTCATTTGTGTCATTGGGATGAACATTTAGGTCATTTTCGTCCTCCCTAGGCTTATTCTTGTTCAATTAGGGTTTTTAACCAATCTTGTGCATCCATAAGTTCATTTGTGTCATTGGTGAACATTTAGTCATTTTCGTCCTCCTAGGCTTATTCTTGTCAATTAGGGTTTTTAAACCAATCTTGTGCATCCCAATAAGTTCATTTGTGTCATTGGATGAACATTTAGGTCATTTTCGTCCACCCTAGGCTTATTCTTGTGCAATTAACCAATCAGTGCAGGTTTTTAACCAATCTTGTGCATCCAATAAGTTCATTTGTGTCATTGGATGAACATTTAGGTCATTTTCGTCCTCCCTAGGCTTATTCTTTGTCCAATTTAGGTTTTTAACCAATCTTGTGCATCCAATAAGTTCATTTGTGTCATTGGATGAACATTTAGGTCATTTTCGTCCTCCCTAGGCTTATTCTTGTCCAATTAGTGATTAGTAACCAATCTTGTGCATCCCAATAAGTTGTTTTGTGTCATTGGATCGAACATTTAGGTCATTTTCGTCCTCCCTAGGCTTATTCTTGTCCAATTAGGGTTTTTAACCAATCTTGTGCATCCAATAAGTTCATTTGTGTCATTGGATGACATTTAGGTCATTTTCGTCCTCCCTAGGCTTATTCTTGTCCAATTAGGGTTTTTAACCAATCTTGTGCATCCAATAAGTTCATTTGTGTCATTGGATGAACATTTAGGTCATTTTCGTCCTCCCTAGGCTTATTCTTGTCCAATTAGGGTTTTTAACCAATCTTGTGCATCCAATAAGTTCATTTGTGTCATTGATGAACATTTAGGTCATTTTCGTCCTCCCTAGGCTTATTCTTGTCCAATTAGGGTTTTAACCAATCTTGTGCATCCAATAAGTTCATTTGTGTCATTGGATGAACATTTAGGTCATTTTCGTCCTCCCTAGGCTTATTCTGTGTCAATTAGGGTTTTTAACCAATCTTGTGCATCCAATAAGGTTGTGTTTGTGTCAATTGGATGAACATTTAGGTCATTTTCGTCCTCCCTAGGCTTATTCTTGTCCAATTAGGGTTTTTAACCAATCTTGTGCATCCAATAAGTTCATTTGTGTCATTGGATGAACATTTAGGTCATTTTCGTCCTCCCTAGGCTTATTCTTGTCCAATTAGGTTTTTAACCAATCTTGTGCATCCAATAAGTTCATTTGTGTCATTGGATGAACATTTAGGTCATTTTCGTCCTCCCTAGGCTTTATTCTTGTCCAATTAGGGTTTTTAACCAATCTTGTGCATCCAATAAGTTCATTTGTGTCATTGGGATAAACATTTAGGTCATTTTTCGTCCTCCCTAGGCTTATTCTTGTCCAATTAGGGTTTTTAACCAATCTTGTGCATCCAATAAGTTCATTTGTGTCATTGGGATGAACATTTAGGTCATTTTCGTCCTCCCTAGGCTTATTCTTGTCCAATTAGGGTTTTTAACCAATCTTGTGCATCCAATAAGTTCATTTGTGTCATTGGATGAACATTTAGGTCATTTTCGTCCTCCCTAGGCTTATTCTTGTCCAATTAGGGTTTTTTAACCAATCTTGTGCATCCAATAAGTTCATTTGTGTCATTGGATGAACATTTAGGTCATTTTCGTCCTCCCTAGGCTTATTCTTGTCCAATTAGGGTTTTTAACCAATCTTGTGCATCCAATAAGTTCATTTGTGTTCATTGGATGAACATTTAGGTCATTTTCGTCCTCCTAGCTTATTCTTGTCCAATTAGGGTTTTTAACCAATCTTGTGCATCCAATAAGTTCATTTGTGTCATTGGATGAACATTTAGGTCATTTTCTCCTCCCTAGGCTTATTCTTGTCCAATTAGGTTTTTAACCAATCTTGTGCATCCAATAGGTTCATTTGTGTCATTGGATGAACATTTAGGTCATTTTCGTCCTCCCTAGGCTTATTCTAGTCCAATTTAGGGTTTTTAACCAATCTTGTGCATCCAATAAGTGTGTTTGTGTCATTGGATGAACATTTAGGTCATTTTCGTCCTCCCTAGGCTATATTATTGTCCAATTAGGGTTTTTAACCAATCTTGTGCATCCCATAAGTTCATTTGTGTCAGTGGATGAACATTTAGGTCATTTTCGTCCTCCCTAGGCTTATTCTTGTCCAATTAGGTTTTTAACCAATCTTGTGCATCCAATAAGTTCATTTGTGTCATTGGATGAACATTTAGGTCATTTTCGTCCTCCCTAGGCTTATTCTTGTCCAATTAGGATTTTTAACCAATCTTGTGCATCCAATAAGTTCATTTGTGTCATTGGATGAACATTTAGGTCATTTTCGTCCTCCCTAGGCTTATTCTTGTCCAATTAGGGTTTTTAACCAATCTTGTGCATCCAATAAGTTCATTTGTGTCATTGGATGAACATTTAGGTCATTTTCGTCCTCCCTAGGCTTATTCTTGACAATTAGGTTTTTAACCAATCTTGTGCATCCATAAGTTCATTTGTGTCATTGGATGAACATTTAGGTCATTTTCGTCCTCCCTAGGCTTATTCTTGTCCAATTAGGGTTTTTAACCAATCTTGTGCATCCAATAAGTTCATTTGTGTCATTGGATGAACATTTAGGTCATTTTCGTCCACCCTAGACTTATTCTTGTCCAATTAGGGTTTTTAACCAATCTTGTGCATCCAATAAGTTCATTTGTGTAATTGGATGAACATTTAGGTCATTTTCGTCCTCCCTAGGCTTATTCTTGTCCAATTAGGATTTTTAACCAATCTTGTGCATCCAATAAGTTCGTTTTGTGTAATTGGATGAACATTAGGTCATTTTCGTCTACCCTAGGCTTATTCTTACAAATTAGGTTTTTAACCAATCTTGTGCATCCAATAAGTTCATTTGTGTCATTATTATGAACATTTAGGTCATTTTCGTCCTCCCTAGGCTTATTCTTGTCCAATTAGGGTTTTTAACCAATCTTGTGCATCCAATAAGTTCATTTGTGTCATTGGATGAACATTTTAGGTCATTTTCGTCCTCCCTAGGCTTATTCTTGTCCAATTAGGGTTTTTAACCAATCTTGTGCATCCAATAAGTTGTGTTTGTGTCATTGGATGAACATTTAGGTCATTTTCGTCCTCCCTAGGCTTATTCTTGTCCAATTAGGGTTTTTAACCAATCTTGTGCATCCAATAAGTTCATTGTGTAATTGGATGAACATTTAGGTCATTTTGTCCTCCCTATGCTTATTCTTTTAGGTTTATTAACCAAATTTTCGTCCTCCCTAGAACTTATTTTTCTCTCCCAAGGCTTATTTGGGTTTTTAACCAATCTTGTGCATCCAATAAGTTCATTTGTGTGTCATTGGATGAACATTTAGGTCATTTTCGTCCCTCCCTAGGCTTATTCTTGTCCAATTAGGGTTTTTAACCAATCTTGTGCATCCAATAAGTTCATTTGTGTCATTGGATGAACATTTAGGTCATTTTCGTCCTCCCTAGACTTATTCTTGTCCAATTAGGGTTTTTAACCAATCTTTGTGCATCCCAATAAGTGTCATTTGTGTCATGGATGAACATTTAGGTCATTTTCGTCCTCCCTAGGCTTATTCTTGTCCAATTAGGGTTTTTAACCAATCTTGTGCATCCAATAAGTTCATTTGTGTCATTGGATGAACATTTAGGTCATTTTCGTCCTCCCTAGGCTTATTCTTGTCCAATTAGGTTTTTAACCAATCTTGTGCATCCAATAAGTTCATTTGTGTCATTGAATGAACATTTAGGTCATTTTCGTCCTCCCTAGGCTTATTCTTGTCCAATTAGGGTTTTTAACCAATTCTTGTGCATCATAAGTTCATTTGTGTCATTGGATGAACATTTAGGTCATTTTCGTCCTCCCTAGGCTTATTCTTGTCCAATTAGGGTTTTTAACAATCTTGTGCATCCAATAGTTCATTTGTGTCATTGGATGAACATTTAGGTCATTTTCGTCCTCCCTAGGTGCATCCAATATTCTTGTCCAAATTAGGGTTTTTAACCAATCTTGTGCATCCAATAAGTTCATTGTGTCATTTGGATGAACATTTAGGTCATTTTCGTCCTCCCTAGACTTATTCTTGTCCAATTAGTGTTTTTAACCAATCTTGTGCATCCAATGAACAAGGTGTGTCCTTTTGTATTCTTGTAATGGTTTTTTAACCAATCTTTGTGCATCCAATAAGTTCATGAACATTTAGGTCATTTTTCGTCCTCCTAGGCTTATTCTTGTCCAATTAGGGTTTTTAACCAATCTTGTGCATCTCATTTGTGTCATTGGATGAACATTAGGTTTTGTCCTCCCTAATTCTTGTCCATTAGGGTTTTTAACCAATCTTGTGCATCCATTCATTTGTGTCATTGGATGAACATTTAGGTCATTTTCGTCCCTCCCTAGGTATTCTTGTCCAATTAGGGTTTTTAACCAATCTTGTGCATCCAATAAGTTCATTTGTGTCTTGGATGAACATTAGGTCATTTTCGGTCTCCCTAGGCTTATTCTTGTCCAATTAGGGTTTTTAAATCTTGTGCATCCAAATAGTTTGTTTGTGTCATTGGATGAACATTTAGGTCATTTTTTCGTCCTCCCTATGTTTGTATTCTGTCCAATAAGTTTTTAACCAATTTGTGCATCCGTATGTGTCATTTGTGTCATTGGATGAACATTTAGGTCATTTTCGGTTCCTCCCTAGACTTATTCTTTGTCCAATAGGGTTTTAACCAAATCTTTGTGCATCCACATGATGGTGTGTTTTGTGTCATTGGATGAACATTTAGGTCATTTTCGTCTCCCTTGGCTTATTCTTGTCCAAATTAGGATTTTAACAAGGTCAGTTTGTGCATTCTAATAGGATTTTTAACCCATCTTGTGCATTCAATAGTTCATTTGTGTCATTGGATGAACATTTAGGTCATTTTCGTCCTCCTTAACTTTTCTTTAATTAGGGTTTTTAAACAAAATCTTGTGTCCACATTTAGGTAATTTTATCCTCCTACTTATTTTGTCTTGTCTGTGCATCTCGTTGGATACATTTAGGCTCATTTTCCGTCCTCCTTAGGTTGTAATTATAACCAGCATAAGTTCATTTGTTTAATTATAGCATTTCAGCAAGTGTACTGAATCGTTACAAGTAATATAAAAACGGTAGTACCGAGTGTCGAACTCAAGGATTGCGTTTTATTATTGAATTATATTTAGTTACCAAAATTGGACAAAAAGTTCCCAAGTTGATTGAAATAATTATTAAAATTGACAGCATTAGCAAAATTGATCTTTTATAAATTGAGAAAAAATGTCAGGGATGAGTTTCACTTCGAATCCATCCTTGGTGTCTAATTTGATCCTAGTTATTGAATTCCTTTATTCAATTATTACCGAATTCTCTTTATTATTCTTGCCCTAATGTCTTAGTGACAGAACCTTTAATTCCAAAGTAACCCCTAATTCCTTAGTTGATTTAAGATTAGAACTAAGCATTTACCGTATAAAAATTCTCTTGTAAATTATTGCTTTGCAACTAATTTAATTTGTTTCATGACCTGCACCTATGTCTAGACTACAAATTCATGAATTTTCTCATCTCAAGCATTCGTAAAGTCCACTTCCGTTTCAAAATACAAATCGTAGAACATTTTAATGTTGATCAAGCAATAAAAAGCATTAAGCACAGAGATGAGAAAAATAATTCAATAAACTCATTCATATAACTAGAAATCAAATCATAAAAATAAGGGTTTCATCTTGTTACACTCATCCCTAACAAATAGAGTTTAGTTACTCATGACAGAAATAAAAGAGATAAAGATTAAAAGAAGAATTACAAGAAGGATTCATGAATGATTCTTGATAAAACAGCTCCAATGATGTTAGAAACGGCCGTCTTTAAGTTTCTATGCTAGGGCACAAGTCTCCCAAACTTCCCAAATGTGAAAAAGATCCCTAAACACAGTAAAAATTTGTGTTTTTATGGTTGCTGGTGCGGGTCGCGCGCTCCAGCGCGATTGGGCAGTAGCAGATGCTGGAAAAAGCGCTTGGCTTGTGCTTGGGCGCCCTCGGGTGCGCTCAACATCTGTTGTTCGGCGTATATTGCTTTGTTCTCCTCTTTCGATTCTGAATTTGGTTCCAGTGTCTTCATGAAAGTTGTAGCTATGGATCATAGCTTTCATTTGAACTTGGTTTGACTCCAAGTGAACATCTACAACGCCAGATTTGGCTGAAATACTTTACATGTGTCATGTTGATTTCTCACAAAAATTCAGCGCTGAACCAAAAACACAACGCAATGTAAAATTACGAAAAATTCCTACTTAATCACTAAAATAAAACACAACATTTTATTAACTCAAAGAGCAAAAATCAACTAAATATATCAAATAAATCCTTAATTTAACTAATGATTTAGGATAAATAAGACTAAAATAGTGGGAAAATATGCATATGATGAAGAGTTATCACAACCCCAAACTTAATCTATTGCTTGTCCCCAAGCAACAATTAATTTCAGATTTGGTCCAGTTAAATGCACACTTAAATTCAACTTCTCAAATTAAATCAAACTCAAATTTCAAACTTCTTGCTAATGCAAAACATTCATCATGCTCTATGGTTGTTTTCAAAAATAAAGACAACAAGATTTGTACACCTTGGCATTCATTCATCAAATTCAACTCTCTCTTCACACAATCTCACCAAAATTTATCTCAAGTGTTTAGAAAAGGTTTATAAATTTATCACTCAAATCCTAGAACATGCATCACACAACCATAGGCTTGAAAAAATTATAGGTAGCAATCACAATGCAGTAAACACATACATTTTTGGAGGACTTTCGGGTTGTAATGGGCTTAGGTAAGGGTAAGACATTTATGATAGTAGGCTTTACCACTTGGAGTTGGGCATACATTTCCACCTTATTCTACCATTTTTTTTTTTCACCTTTTCATTATGGAGATTCTCAGACATTGACAACAGAACCAAGAAGATATATATATATATATATATATATATATATATTTTTACCAAAGTACACAAATTGAAAATTTTTTTTCTTTCTTCTTCTTTTTATTTTTTTCTTTTTTGTGAGAATCACCATCCCAAACTTAAAAAGTTGCTATCCCATGAGCAACCCCAAACTTAGAATTTTATCAAGACAAGAATTTTTTTCTACCTAACTCCAAGTAAGGTGATTTAATTAAAGTCAGGTGTTTTGCTTGTAATGTGGCTAGTAACCGAAATAAAAGGGCAAGGCTCAAAGGGGCTACTAGCAAAGGGTAAAATTTTCATAGGGTAGTTAGAAAGGCTCAAACGACCAATAAAATTGCCTCAATGTATGCATAAATTACAAGTGATGCAAGTCAGAATTAGTGCAAGTTCTAGAGGGATAACACATGTCTGGATAATCACACAACAAAGAATTTAAGTGTTTAGGCTCAAAAGCTCACAGCTAGGATAATAAGAGAGAGTATGAACAATCAAAATAAAGCCAACATGCTTCTAAAAAAGTTAAAATTGTATTTTTTTGAAAAATTGATGGCATATTAGCCTTCTACAACCATTTAGTAATCAAGAATGCATGCATTAGGAAGGCTTGTCGACTTGAGCAATAACATCATCTAAGAAATGAAATTTAAGTTGCGAAATCACAAACAAAAATTTTAAGATTAAGTGCAAGTCAGTACGACTGTTTCATCATAATACACATTTAGTGAAAGGAAAAAAAAACATGAATAAAAGAAAGTCAACATACACTGACATTAAACAAAGAAAACGAGAAAACGGAAATAAACAGGACAAACAACAGAAAGAAAACTTTTCTAAGTGTAGTAGTTCAAGGATTCTCGTTTAGATTGTCCGCTCCTGTTCTGCTATGGTCGCCAGTATACTGGTGAGGCGCAAAAAGATTAGCATAAAACATGCCTCCTGGTGTCTGTTAAGAAGAAGCGAAGGCTCGATATAGATTGGTCATCCCCAGTTCTATTCTAGCTTGTCCCTCTCGTTGATCAATCATCAATCATTCCATCATAGTTTCCAGTCTGCCACATCTTTCCTCGGTGGATGGCTGTGATGGATGTGTAGGGTGGTGATGTGGTTCAGTATTTTCTTCTGCTGGTGGGGCACCAAGGTCCTCTCCCAGAATTGTGGAGTATTTTTCTATCCACTTAGCAGTGATTGGTGTAGCAGGTTTCACCATTTTTTCCCCTTGTTTAGGTAACACTCTCACCTGTTAACATAGTTTGCTTATCAGAGAAGCATGATGGAAGTAGCATGTCGGAGGGTCAAGAGTTGATGTCCCCCACAGATCATCAGCTAGTAGTGCACCCACGTTGATTCTGTCGCCTTTCATGATGGCAGTTAGTAGGTATGCTCTATGAAGTGTTATATCTGACACATTGGAACATGGTAGTAGCGTGTGAAGAACAAAGGTGCTCCATGCTTTGGCAATTGGGTTGAGATCCACTGAGCGCAGTTTCCTAACCGAGCCATCCCTATTTCGAACCCAATCTGTGCCTGGTCTGCATAGAATGTGTAGGATCTCCTGAGTGTCTACTTTTCTGCTGTAGTCCAACATATCTCGAAAACAGCAGTCCCGATAATTTGGCAGACCAAAAATTGCATTGATGACCTGGGGTGTAAAGGGTACCCTTTTTCCCCTCACATAGCTCACAAACTGGTCGTGTGGAAATGGGTCTTTAGACTTCAGATCAGAGGCATTGGAGAAGAATTCCACTACTAAGGATTTGCTCGGTTGTGGTAACGAATGTGGTTAGCTTCTCCCAGCCTCTGGCCGCAATCATCGCCTGGATGTCAACAAATTCATCTGCTTCCACCCAAAAGTTTTTCTCACTCACAAACTTCTTGATGGCAGGGAGCTTGACATGAAATCATGTGTGATGCAAGTGACAATGCTATTGGGGTAGTCCTGGGACAAGAAAAGATAAAATGTTGCATGTAATTTACTATGCTAGCCATGTTTTAAATCAGGCCCCAACACAATAATGCCACACCTGAAAAAGAATTATTAGCTGTAGTTTATGCTTTTGATAAATTTCAATCTTATTTACTAGGATCGAAAGTTATTGTGTATACTGATCATGCTGCCTTGAGGTATTTGTTTACTACGCAGGAATCGAAACCAAGATTACTTAGATGGATTCTATTACTACAAGAATTCGACATTGAGATCCGAGATAAGAAGGGATCAGAGAGTACAGTAGCAGACCACCTATCTCGATTGGAGAATGTCGAGAAGGATGAAGACATTAGACCAATTCGAGACCAGTTTGCCGATGAGCACATCTTCGCTATGGTCATGGCACCTTGGTTCGCTGACTTTGCTAATTTTAAGGTAGGTGAGATAATTCCATCTGATTTCACGTACCAACAACGAAAGAAATTAATCCATGATTCTAAATTCAATGTATGGGATGAACCCTTCTTGTACAAAAGAGGAGTGGATGGTTTGTTGCGAAGGTGTGTACCTGAGGAGGAGCAGAAAAGGTATTGTGGGCACTGCCACGACTCTGATTATGGGGGTCATTTCAGTGGTGATCAGACTGTAGCAAGAGTTCTCCAATCGGGATTATTTTGGCCTTCACTGTTCAAAGATGCATTCAACTATGTGAAGAAGTGTGATCGATGCCAGTGCACCGGTAATATTTCAAAACGGGATGAGATGCCGCAAAATCCTATATTAGAAGTAGAAGTGTTCTCCATTAGGATTTTGTGCATACAAAAAGTAGGACTTATTCCCTTCAAGTCCTCAATGGACCAACCGATGGCCCCCTTATGCTTCCGTAGAATTCTCAACAGCTTTTCTTCTTGCAATTCACTCAAGCTTGCACTAATTATGGCTGGATTCTTATCTTCTTCATCTAGGAATACGTATTTCAAATGAAGAGGCAACTGTTTAAGTTCAATCAGTGGTGTCTTTTTCTCTGAGGGCTTATCTTCATTCCCGTTCAACTCCCCCCATCTTGTAGGGAAACGAGGGGACTAGGATGGTGATGCCTCCAACATTGCCAAAACCTCTTTCATCTTTGGATCTTCACTCTCTTTGACAACATCTTGGGTAGGCATAACACTCTTTCTAACGGCAAATTGAGTGTGTTTGATGCTCTATTTCTTCATTGACTATAAATAGAATGAGAGAATTGCGGTGAGAATATATTCCATTAATCATAACACATATGGACAAGAATAAGCTAGGGAGGATCGAAAATGACCTAAACTGTATCAACAAGACACAAAGACATCTATTGTTGTAACAAGATTGGTTACTTAAACCCTAATTGGACAAGAGAATAAGCGCTAGGGAGGGATGAAAATGACATAAAGTTCATTCCATGACACAGAATGAAACTATGAGATGCACAAAAGGTTAAAAACCCAAATTTGAGAAGAATAAGCTAAGGAGACGAAAATTACCTAAATTTCATCCATGACAACAAAACACCTATGGTGCCACAAGATTGCGTTAAAACCACTATTAGAGAAGATAAGCCTAAGTGGAGAAAGATGACCTAAATGTTATCCCAGATAACACAATGAATTTATTGGATGCACAAGACTTTGATTAGAAAGCGCCAATTGGACAAGAATAAGCCTAGGATGAATGGAAAATGACCTAAAGACTTATCCAGACCAAAAACTTAATTGGATCACAAGATTGTTAAAGAGAACCCTAATGGAAAGATATAAAGCCTAAGGAGGATGAAATGACCTAGTTAACATCAACACAAATAACTTATTGGAATGCACAAGATTTGTTAGAACCCTAATGACAAGAATAAGCTAGGGAGATGAAATGACATTGATTTAACAAGACACAAATAAACGTATTGGATGCACAATGATTGGTTAAATACCAATGGACAAGAATAAGCTAAGGAGAGAATGATATAAAGACTACTCTCCAATGACACAGGAACACACCTATGCGCATACAGATTGGTAAAAACTAATTGGATAAGATAAGCCTAGCGGAGGATGAAAAGACAATTAATAACAATAGACAAAAATAACTATTGGAATGCACAACGATATGTTAGAACCCTATTGGAACAAGAATAAGCTAGGGAGGATGAAAATGACCAAAATGTTAATACAATGACACACAATAAACTTATTGGATGCACAAGATTGGTTAAAACCTAATTGGACAAGAATAACTAGGAGGACGAAAATGACTAAATGTTCATTCCAATGACACAAACAAATTATAGATGCACGAAGATTGGTTAAAACCTAATTGGACAAGAATAAGCTAGGGAGGATGAAAATGACATAAATGTTCATCCAATGAACAAATGAACTTATTAGATGCACAAGATTGGTTAAAACCAAATTGGACGAAGAATAAGCTAGGGGAGGCGAAATACCTTAACTTCATCCATGGACACAAACTGCTAATGGATGCAAAGATTGGTTATAAAACCCTAATTAGATATGAATAAGCTGGAGGGTGAAAATGACCTAAATGTTAATCCAATAACACAATGAATTATTGGAATGCACAAGATTTGTTAGAAACCCTAATTGGACAAGAAGCCTAGGGAGGAATGAAAATGGACCTAAACTGTTAATCCAATGACAACAATGACTTAATTGGATCGCAAGATTGGTTAGAAACCTAATTGGACAAGAATAAGCCTAGGGGGATGAAAATGACCTAAAATGTTCATCCATGAACAACCAAACTATTGATGCACAGATTGGTTATAAAACCTAATTGGACAAAAATAAGAGCCTAGGAGGATAAAATGACATAAATGTATCCAATGACACAACATGAACTTATTGGATGCACAAGATTGGTTAAAAACCTAATTGGACAAGAATAAGCCTTGGGAGGAAGAAAAAACCTAAATCGTTCATCCATTGACACAACACAACTAATTGGATGCACAAGATTGTTAAAACTAATTGGATAAGAATAGCCTAGGGAGGATGAAAATGACTAAATGTTAAATCCATAACAAATGAAACTTATGATGCACAAGATTGTTAGAAACCCTAATTAAACAAGAAAGCCTAGTGGAGATGAAAATGCCTAAATGTTAATCCAATGACACAAATGACTTATTGGATGCACAGATTTGGTTAGAAACCTAATTGGACAAGAATAAGCCTAGGGAGGATGAAAAGACCTAAATGTTAATCCAATGACACAAAATGAACTTATTGGTTGCACAAGATTGGTTAAAAACCTAATTGGACAAGAATAGGCTAGGGAGGATGAAAAGACCAAAATGTTAATCATGACACAATGAACTTATTGGATGACAAGATTGGTTAAAACCCAATTGGAAAGAATAAAGCCTAGGGAGGACGAAATGACCTAATGTTCAATCCAATGACACAAACAAATCTATTGGATGCACGAGATTGTTAAAACCCTAATTGGACAAGAAATAAGCCTAGGGAGGATGAAAATGACATAAATGTTCATCCAATGACACAATGAACTTATTGAGATTCACAAGACTGGTTAAAAACCCAAATTTGAGAAGAATAAGCCTAGGGAGGACGAAAATTACCTAAATCTTCATCCAATGACACAAACACACTATTGGATGCACAAGATTGGTTAAAAACCCTAATTAGATAAGAATAAGCCTAGGAGGATGAAAATGACCGTAATGTTAATCCAATACACAAATGAACTTTATTGGATGCACAAGATTTGTTAGAAACCCTAATTGGACAAGAATAAGCCTAGGGAGATGAAAAATGACCTAAATGTTAATCCAATGACACAATGAACTATTGGATGCACAAAGATTTGTTAGAAACCCTAATTGGACAAGTAAAGCCTACGGAGGATGAAAATGACTAAATGTTAATCAGTACACAAATGAACTTATTGGATGCACAAGATTGGTTAAAAACCCTAATTGGACAAGAATAAGCCTAGGAGGATGAAAATGACCTAAATTTTAATCCAATGACACAATGAACGTATTGGATGCACAAGATTGGTTAAAACACTAAATTGGACAAGATAAGCCTAGGGAGACGAAAATGACCTAAATGTTCATCCATGACACAAACACACTATTGATGCACAAGATTGGTTAAAAACCTTAATTGGATAAGAATAAGCCTAGGAGGATGAAATGACTTAATGTTAAATCCAATGACAACAAATGAACTTATTGGATGCACAAGATTTGTTAGAAAACCCTAATTTGACAAGAAATAGCCTATGGAGGACGTAAATGACCTAAATGTTCATCCACATGACACAAAATCACCTATTGGATGCACGAGATTGGTTAAAACCCTAATTGGACAAGAATAAGCACAGGGAGGACGAAAAGGACATAAATGTTCTCCAATGACAAAATGAATTATTAGATGCACAAGATTGGTTCAAAACCTAATTGGACAAGAATAGGCCATAGGGAGGACGAGAAGTGACTCAAAATGTTCATCCATGACACAACACACACCTATTGTACACGGGATTGGTTAAAATCCTAATTGGACAAGAATAAGCCTGGGAGGATGAAAATGATAAATGTTCATCCATTGACACAAATGAACTTATTAGATGCACAAGATGGTTAAAACCCCTAATTGGACAAGAATAAGCCTAAGGAGGATGAAAATGACATAATGTTCATCCAATGACACAAACGAACTTGTTAAATGCCACAAGATTGGTTAAAAACTCCAATTGGACAAGAATAAGCCTATGGAGGACAAACATGACCTAAATGTTCATCGCAATGACACAAACACACCTATGGATACACAGATTGGTTAAAACCAAATTGGACAAGAATAAGCCTAGGGAGGATGAAAATGACGTAAATGTTCATCCAATGACACAAATGACTTATTAGAATGCACAAGATTGTGATTAAAAACCCAAATTGGACAAGAATAAGCCTAAGGAAGACAAAAATGACCTAAATGTTCATCAATGACACAAACAGACCTATTGGATGCATAAGAATTGGTTAAAACCCTAATTGGATAAGAATAAGCCTAGGGAGGATGAAAATGACCTAAATGTTAATCCAATAACACAAATGAACTTATGGAGCACAAGATTTGTTAGAAACACTAATAGGACAAGAATAAGCCTAGGGAGGATCAAAATGACCTAAAATGTTAATTCCAATGACACAAATGAACTTATTGGATGCACAAGATTTGTTTTAAACCCTAATTGGACAAGAATAAGCCTAGGGAGGATGAAATCGACAAAATGTTAATCCAATGACACAAATGAACTTATTGGATGCACAAGATTGGTTAAAAACCCTAATTGACAAGAATAAGCCTAGGAGGATGAAAATGACTTAATTTTAATCAATGACACAATAGAACTTATTGGATGAACAAGATTGGTTAAAAAACCTAATTGGACAAGATACGCCTAGGGAGGATGAAAATGACCTAAATGTTAATCCAATGACGCAAATGAACTTATTGGATGCACATGATTTGTTAGAAACCCTAATTGGACAAGAATAAGCCTAGGGAGGACGAAAATGACCTAAATTTTAATCCAATGACACAAATGAACTTATTGGATGCACAAGATTGGTTAAAAACCCTAATTGGACAAGAATAAGCCTAGGGAGGACGAAAATGACCTAAATGTTCATCCAGTGACACAAACACACCTATTGGATGCACAAGATTGGTTAAAACCTAAATTGGATAAGAATAAGCCTAGGGAGCATGAAAATGACCTAAATGTTAATCCAATGACACAAATAAACTTATTGGATGCACAAGATTTGTTAGAAACCCTAATTGGACAAGAATTAAGCCTATGGAGGACGAAAATGACCTAAATGTTCATCCAATGACACAAACACACACTATTGGATCCACGAGATTGGTTAAAATCATAATTGGACAAGAATAAGCCTATGGAGGACAAAAAGGACATAAATGTTCATCGAATGACACAAATGAAGTTTTAGATGCACAAGATTGGTTAAAAACCCTAATTGGACGAGAAGGTGCACTCGAATCGAAATCTTAGATGGATAGTC
>PGTU02006236.1:0-17532 GCA_002896215.2 Cicer echinospermum
AATAACAAATAAACTCAAATAAAACAATAATATTAATTTATTATAGAACAAAATCATGAATTTCACTCGAAATTAAATAAATAAAAACAAGCCATACCACAAATATGTACAATACCACTACCAAGTACCGGGTAACCACAAAGAGTACTTCCCATTTAAGAATAACTCCATGCTTTATAGCAATAAATGCATAAGGAATGTTTCAGCCATTATTTCGTTATATAAAATGCATCAATATCCCATCATCTTCCACATCAATTTAATTAGAACAAAATATAAATAGACAATAGGTATTTTGCTTCTTACAGGACAATACCTGGATTAGATGCTTTCCCATTTCTTTCAACAAATATTGAATAAAAGTCACAACCCAAAGGTAGGTGGCAGTCACAATTTATGCTCTGAACTATGTAGATAATTCAAAGAAATATGGGTAGCTTTTTTTTCCAATTAAGGCTGCACAGATATGGTGACAGTTTTTGGTGATGAAGCTGAAATGCATATATTAGCTACGCATATATCACAATATTCGGAAGTCAACGTGATAACAGGCAAATAGAGTATAAATCTAAGACCATAATTTAAAGTACACTTTTGTATGTTTTATTAGTGTTTTGGATTTTGGCTCGGAGGCTTTTTAGCCAAAGTTAATTTAATTATTATGGATTTATCAGGAATAAAAAGTATTTTGACACCGTTTAGATTACTCGTTCAGATAATAAATTTAAATTAAGTGGTTTAATCCTTTACGGAGATTTAATTGCGTAACGGGTTTGAAAATGTAATTTAACAAATATCTAGAATTTTGAGATTTGTAAGTTATATAAATATATATATAATATATGTTTGCTTGAGAGAATAGGAAAGAAAGGAAATTATAAGGAAGGAAAAGGGAAAGAAAAGGTTATATAAAGGGAAAGAAGGAATTGAAAGAAGAAAAAACAAAGAAAGGAAAAAGGAAGGAAAAAAAATTCAGAATTTATTCTTCTTCCTCCTACGCGTGGACCCCCCATTTTCCCTTCTCCTCCATTTTCGTTCTTCTGCCTCTTTCTTCAGACTAGTAACCAAGGTTGGGTGAGTTGTTAGAACAGGATTCGCAACTCCACTCTCCTCCTTGATTCGGAAACGAAGAAAAACGGTTATTTGAATTCAAACACAAAACCCCTCCGTTCTTTCTCGCGAAGAGTTAGGAAGGAAAGTTGCTCACTACCACGCCACGGTGCTAGGGGACCAATTTGGGAGGCGAGTTGCGAGCGAAGATTTTACCGAAATTTACCTCACGTGCTGTAATCGTACGTTATAGCTAACGTAAAGGTAAGGGCTCCTTCCAAACTTTTAGTTTGATCTAGGGCCTTATCTGTGGTGTGTGGGAAAACGAATTTTGTAGGATGGAGTATTGTTTTGGGAAAAATGAATTTACCTCACGTATGTAGATTTTGAGTAAATGAAACTTGTTGTGTTTTGAGTTAGTGGATTGTGTCGATTTGTGTTTCGTTGTGGACAATGCTTTCTTAATTGATATTTGATGAATTTGATATGGTGTATGGTTGGATCTTGTGAATAAATGAATTGAGTGTTTGATGTGGGTTGAAAGTTATGTTGAGTTTGTTTTGTGTTGGAATTGAAAACCATTAAGTTAAACGGATTTAAGAATGGGGAATCTTTAATGTGTTGTTTACTTAATGTGTGTTTGTTTGTTGAAAATCGTTTAAGTTAATGGGCGTTAAGAATGGGGAATCTTTAATGTCTCGATTACTAATGTTTTGTTTTTTGAAAATCGTTTAGTAAATGAGTATTAAGAATGGGGATCTCTTAATGTCTCGTTTACTGAATATTTTTGTTTTTGAAAATCGTTTTAAGTTAACTGGGCTGTTAAGAATGGAATCCTTAATGTCTTTGGTTACTTTAATATTTGTTTGAAAAAATTGTAAGTTAACTAAGGCGTTAAAGAATGGGGAATCTCTTAATGGTCTCGGTACTTAATGTTTGTTTTTTGAAAATCGTTAGTAAATGAGTATTAAGAATGGGGAATCTCTTAATGTCTCGTTTACTGAATATTTTGTTTTGAAAATCGTTTAATTTAACTGGGCGTTTAAGAATGGGGAATTCTCTTATGTCTTGGTTACTAATGTTTGTTTTTGAAAATCGTTTAACTTAAAATAAGTATTGAGATATGGAATCTCTTAATGACTATTTACTTAATGTTGTTTTGAAAATCGTTTAAGTTAACTGGGCTGTTAAGATGGGGGATTCTCTTAATGTCTTTGGGTTACTTAATGTTTGTTTGAAAATTGTTTAAGTTAAATGAAATTAAGATGGGGAATCTCTTATGTCTCGTTTATTATGTGGTTTGGGTAAATCGTACAGGACCCGTGATAGGTGCACCTTGGAAACGGTTACGGCGCCGATGATAGGCAGTACGTTTACGATTTCGTTTGGTAAGTTGTGCAAACCCAGGGATTGGTGGCCTCGGTAAACATATGGACCCGTGTAGGTAGTACGTTTACGATTTACGCTTGAGGGAATTGTGTTTGTCCGTGAGAGACTACACCCTTTAAATTCGTGAAATTGTTGGTTCATTGGTGATAACATGTGGATTGCTATACCATTTTGAAACCCATGATGTGTATTAATTGTGTTATAAATGTTAGTGTATGTTTTGGAATTTTGGTGATACAGTTGCGTTTGCAATACTATTTGAAACTTAATGAGTTGTAGCGATTATGCCTGTTTATCAGGCTAGTGTTAGGATTTGAGATTATGTGTGAATGTGATTGAGTTAGTTATGAAATTTTGGGAAAAAATAATGAGGAATTCGATTCCAATCGATTGGATGAGTTGCAGGAAGTCACTATTTTAACCTAATCGACTTTGCACATCGATTTATAAATATATCTTCAAAATCTTAAGAAATCGATTGGAAATCGATTTGGCAGAGAGGCCAGGAACTCAGCAAAACTGCCAAAATCGATTTGGAAATCGATTAGGCAACACGGGGACTCATCAAAACTGACAAAATCGACTTAGAAACGATTTCAGTGCAAGAAACTCAGCAGGAACGACCAAATCGAATTTTGGCAATCGATTGGCTCAGCAAAAGTCCTTATTTTTTGAAACGTTTTAGATAATCGATTGGCTCAATTGATTTATCAATGCTATTGGTCAGTTATGTATTACTTGATGTTGAGAACTCTTTTGAGTTTCATTTGTTAATTGGCAAGCATTAATGAACTTTAGCATATGGAAAATCCTTTTAAGGTGCATGCTTAGTTGAAAAGTTATTTTGCATTAAAACTTAAATGTATGTGTATCTGTTATTTCGGTGGGACCCTTTACACATTATTGTGGAAAAATCTGGCTTTGCCCTCAGTATGAGAGTCAGGACGATCCTACCGCGTCGTTACCCTCGGACGGGATATGGCAGTATTTGGAACGCTTGACGCAGCTACGTTAGGGGGGCGAAGGATCTCCCCAACGGGCGCGTGGAGATCAACTCGGGTGTATAGGTTTTTGGTAGGATATCAGATTAGGTTGTGAATAGGGACTAGACGTCCTACTTTGGTGGTGGATATTTGATTTTGGAAAACTATAACATTTATACTAATATGTTCAGTTTGATCATTCTTATTTGAATGGGTCCCATGTACCACTGTTGTGTGTTGTGTAATAGCTTAGATTATATTTGGAGAACTTTCCGCTGCTTGTAAATTATAATGACTTCAATTATTTATCCAAAGGCTTTTCTTGTTTATTTCTCTGTTTCAGTTTAATTCTTTTGAAAAAAAGAATACACCCTCGCTTAGAAAAATCGAGAGGTGTTACTAATAAAAGACTGATTTAAGTTTAAGACCATTTTACTAAAAAGTATCGTATTATATTTAATTATTTATGAACACATTTATAAGAATGTTACATAGGAATTGAAGTTGATTATAAGAATAACTGACAGTAATTCGTTGGATGAATTTGTCTCAGAGTCTTTCATTCTTAAACTCCCAAGTGTCACAACCACTACACTGATCATCATCAACTCCAAACACTACACTGATGCATTCTACTTCCATCTGATTCTCACCAATGACGGAATCGCAATCACCGTTAGTTTATTATCTTCCATTTAATCATCTTCTAATTTAACAATTCATTTTCAGATCTCAAATTCTGCTTTCTTTTTTTTTTGTAGGCGGAGAAGATCTAACACTATCTTGAAGGATGCTGGCTCACTGTCGAATTCATACTGGAAAAAAAACAAAATAGGCTTATTCGCCAAACTTGCTCAGAATAAGAGCATTGACGATCTCGTTTGAATCGCTGCGCGCTGCCGGTGGGTTGCCGCTGTTGCCGTATCTGCTCTTGCCGCTGCTGCGTGCTGGGGTTGGATGCCTGGTGGCTGCACCTGCCGCCGAGGCCAAGAACGGTACTGTTAGTAATGCTTATATTAGGTGTTCTGGTCTAAGGGTTTATATTTAGTAATGATATATTATTGATTTTTTCTAACGTGTATACTATTGAAACTTCAATTGTAAATTGAAATTTGTGTACATTTTTCAGTTGGGATGATCATTCATAGAGGCTTTGGTTGAATGTAGCTGTTAATAAACCTCGATGTTCAACAGATTAGACAATTAATTAGTGGGGTGTAATTTTTTTTAATGCGGTTAGACTATAACCCTTTAGATGTATAAAGACATGAATAGACCTTAATAGTTTTTGAGAACACATAGAACAGATTATTTGTGTTCTGTATTTTTATACTTGGGTCACTTTTATTTACCGAGTCCTGTTTCTGGTTCTCTGAGCCCAGTTCGGAATATTTATATGTTACACCTACTGTTAATTTTTGCTAATTTCGCTGTCTGAACGACCAACAAAAGATATTAATTGCTTATGTAAACAAGATTGTAATTTGATTGTTGTGTTTCATTGAAATTTGGGAATTCAAACTATCCAATTGTAGGCTTAATAGTTTCTTTGAGTGTAATTATTCCACAATTAGTAAATTAGTATTTGACGTATTATTTTGCTCTCACATTAATTGAGTAAGTGTAAGTATTAATATAGGTTATTGCAGTTCGTTAATCAGCACTTGCACGCGACTTTATTAACTGCATATTGTATATCTGTACTAAATACTGTATAAGCCTTGATGCAGTCCATACTGCCTACTTAATATGATATGTGTATTAAGTTACTGATGTGCTTCATATTTTTTGTTTGCAGGTAAGAGGCAAAGGAAGAAAGTGAGATGACATGGGCTTAGTTAATTGATTAGGTTTTTCTTTTTAGTTTGTCAATTCCAGACTTGTACTCCTTTCCAGGAGTTTTTCTGAGGACACGTTGTTTTGTATAATTTGTTTTATCTAATGTGAGTCATAGTTACCCTAATCCTACCCAAACCATTTCACCTTTCACCATTCACCATTCACATTTCATATATAAAAATAAGTTATCAATAAATAATTACACACACACGTGGTGTATATATATATAAATATATATCATTACCATGTGGTAGATATATTACACACGTGATATATATAAATATATGATATTACACACCATGTGGGTAGATATATATATATTATAATATATATATATTACGATATGTGTATTTTTATACACACGTGATATATATCTACCCACATGGACGTGATATATGAGCAACTCCGCGATCAAATCATACGCAGCCATGAGTGCCGCGAGTTAGCATCATCTACTCCATCTTTTGTCCACAATGACGGAATCGCAATCCACCGTGTAGTTTATTATCTCCATTAATCATCTCTCTAATTTACCAATTCATTTTCAATCTCGAAGTTTCTTTGCTTTTTTTTTTTTGTAGGCGGAGAAGATTAACACTATCTTGAATGCTGCTGGCGTCACTGTCAATCAACTGCCAAGCTTAATTCGCCAAACTTGCTCAGAATTAAGAGCATTGACGATCCGTGAACGCTGGCGTTGCCGGTGGTGCCGCTATTGTCGTATATGCTCTCTGCCGCTGTGCTGCTGGTGGAGAGCCGCTGCCAGCTGCCGCAACCTGCCGCCGAGGCCAAGAAGGTACTTTTAGTAATGCTTTATATTAGGTTTTGTTCTATGTTGTTCCAAAAACTTTAAGTCTATTTCTCTTTATTATCACTAAAAGGGTACAGGTCTACCCGCATTAAAAAAAATTAAACCCCACTATTATTGTCTTAATTTGTTGACTATCGAGGTATACATTTAACCTACATTCAACAAAGCCTCTATGAATGATCATCCAAACTAGAAAATGTACACAAAATTTCAATTTACAATTGAAGTGTTTCAATATATTAGGTTAAAACATTTACTAACAGTACCTAATATTAAAGCATTACTAATAGTACCTTCTTGGCCTCGGCGGCAGGTGCGGGCAGCTGCACGGCAGAGCAGAGTACGCAAAGCGCAACCATCCGCAGCGCCAGCGTTCAAACGAGATCGTCAAGTGCTCTTATTCTGAGCCAGGCTTTGGCGGAATAAGCTTGGCCCAGTATGATTCGACAGTTGACGCCAGCAGCCTTTAAGATACGTGTTAACTTCTTCCGGCCTACAAAAAAAAAAGCAAAGAAATTTGAGACTGAAAATGAATTTGGTAAATTAGAAAGATGATTAAATGGGGAAGATAATAAACTACGGTGATTGTCATTGTGGAGCATCAAGATGGAGTAGATGCCTGCTAACTCGCGGCACTCTATAGTAGCAATACCGTAGCATAGTTGACCTTTCACCTTTGGGCTTGACAATTAATCATTTCGAAGATTCTTTTCCACTCTTGAATTCCATTGATCAGCTTTTTTCCGGGCTCTCATCACCCCTTGAACTTTGGAGGATTTGGTAACGACGAAAATCTTCGAATCCTCTAGATCAGCAGCACGGATCTCTCTCTTCTCCCTTTCTCAGATCCCGCCAAAGTTCTTGCAGATGTCTGTGCAGCAACAGAAGCAGCCATATTATTCATTGCTTGCAGCCATTTGATCGTCCCTGTGATGTTGACTCTCTGCAGCGTCGTTCCTTCTTGGAGGCAGGTTGTTTCCTATCAAAACCAACATCAAGAAGAAATCTTAACACCTTAGAAGAATTCCAAAAGACAGTCTTCGACTTCATCACCATAACAAATTACACAAGACATGACAACTCAACAACTTACCTCGACGCCGATTGATCAGATAACGACTCCTAACCTTACAGGTCAACCTACAATCAACCAAAGCTCTGATACCACCAATGTACAACCCCGATTTTTACAGCCGTGAGGTGTATTTTTTTTTTGAAAATCAACGTAATGTAAATCCAAGAGCGTAACACCAAACCCGATACATTATCATAAATTAATTACATCATAATTTATAACAAACTAAAATAGTTGGAGGCGAATACTTAAAATATCCATAATAAAATATGCCAGGGGCTATGAGACCCTAACAGGCATCGCTCATACCCCTGGTGTATTCTCGTCAGACACATGTACAAGTACTCGCTCAAGAAAACTACATCCCATGGTTCACGTTCAAAAAATTGGAACATGGACCACCAAGACAGGAATCATCGACGTATAAAGTAGTTACAGTTCATTCCCAAAAATGACACTTAAGAACACACCCCAAAAGAAAGATATCAAGTCCTATACAAACAAACTATTGATCATACTCTAGCAACTACAATAACTGGGGTGACCTCCACACGCTCCACAAGTTCCGTCTGGCGCAGGCATCCATCTCGAGGGAACCTCTCCTTCATCAACATTACATTTAGATGGATCGCTACTCCTCAGAAGTAGATCCACCCACGAGATATGGGGGCTTCGCGGCGCGCCGGGACCTCAAATACAGTCTGCTACTTTAGTGACAGTCGGTAAAGGATCATTCACTAGAGAAAGAAGCCTGACTCGGCCCTCCTAGATGGCCCTATATCTCTCGCTCCATGGGGCATCGAACCCCTTTGTCCTTGCTGCCAGTCCCTGGTCCAACACTTATCCTACCCCACAACAGCCTCTGCCTCCATCTAACATGTGGGAATCTTTTCGCATCTCTTCCAAGCTCCACTCATCCCAGCACTAATCGGGAAGTACCGAATAATCAATCTTCTCGCGAGTGAGTTCCACAAAAAATACTGCCCCAGCTTTCCTACAGTCCTCACTACCCTCCTTGTATAAGTGGGCCCTGCTTGAGATGGGGTCATATACCCAAACAGGTCGCGAGTCTCGATCGAGAGGTCTAACGGACGTCTCCGTCTCAAGGTGGTAACAGTCGGTGGAATGAACTCCGAGGTAATTCATCTAAGGGCAAGCCCAAATTTCCACATAATTGTTACAAGGTCACCAACCGAAATTAACAAATAACACTTAAGCAAAAATTCTTATATGTTTCAAATTGCTCAAAAGAACCTTTCGTTCTTAGAATACTCCTCGGAAGGGGTTCTTCATATGCTCCAAAATGCCATTAAACAATGGTTGAACAATAAAGTTTTAAAAATTGCAACTGTCGTAGCTGAATACAACCAAGAAAATGCAAATTTCAGTCTAAAAATAGCTCTGAATCAATCAACACTTCGAATATCATTAATATAATTAATGAACACTAATTACATCAAAACCTAATCAAACCCAACTCACACCCTCAGCAATTACGACAAATCAACAACAACAACCGAATAGTGTATATAACAATCATCATATGATAAACAACAAACTTCACATGCCAAACCGTATATGCAATGTGTATATGCCAAAATAAACATGATTCCAGAATTCCAAACCAAACCCTCCTTGAAGGGCGTAAATCATTAATTTGGTACAACCCTCACAGACCAGTTACTAAACCAAGTGCAATCTCGGCACGGATCAGCATGATTTACTAGCGTGCAGTCTTCACAGGGACCAGCACGACATACAAGAGTGCAGTTCGCCTCACAGACCAGCACAATTACTAGCGTGCAGTCTCTCACAGACCAGCACGAATTTCTAGAGATGCCCCAATCGCTCAACAAGATCCAGCACATTCTTAGAGTGCCCAATCTCTTCACAGTATCAGGGCACGACGCGATTTAATCCCCTCAAGGATAACGATGAAACAACAATTCACAGGCATTCAGTCCCGTGGCCCATCATGGTCACCAGTATCACCATGGCCCAGTCGCGGTCACCCTGTACTTGAAA
The DNA here is from genome assembly GCA_002896215.2 of Cicer echinospermum. Classification (NCBI taxonomy): domain Eukaryota; kingdom Viridiplantae; phylum Streptophyta; class Magnoliopsida; order Fabales; family Fabaceae; genus Cicer; species Cicer echinospermum. Next base: position 9,173 of record PGTU02006236.1, read on the forward strand.
TGCATGAGCATACTCTAACTCTTTCACCATAATCTATTAAGTAAATGCCAGCTTATAAAAGATTCCCCATTTTTAAGTACTCATTTACACACTTATGATTTTTTTCAAACACAACACAGAGCATACTCAAAACATATATATTCACACCAATTTAAATTTCCACACCACACATAAATCACATCTCTTAAATTTCATTCCACACCTTAAATTGAATAAAATTCATTCCAACCAAGTCACACATAAATCTTCATCTCAAAAATTTCATTAATATAATTATGAACACATCAATTCCACTTAACATAAATCACCAAAATTCCAAACATTAATCACATATCAACTTCTAAAATTTTTCAAACATTAAATCACCACAAACAACATATATATCAGAGTTCTCCCACACGCTAACTCGGGTGCCCAACAGGTCCGATTCCTATTTCGAGCTCAGGAGCATAACTACATAACATGAATATTTATAAACAACTTGTTCACAATAAAACTAATCCAAACACAACAAAATTTTCCTTAAAATTAAGATCTTTCCACAGCACCAAAACTTTTAAAGCCAAATAATCTTTATTATGTTACTTAAACTTAAATTTAAACAAATATGTCCAAATTTCCCTACACACACTCGCTAATAAAGGCACCCAAATTTTGAGTTAAAAAATTACTCGTAAAAACTTTTTTCTTTCTTAAACTCATATCAAAAAGTTAATTTTAAAGAGCAATACTTTTAACTCTAACCATTTTTAATTTCAATCTATCTTTTGCTCTAAACTCGTTTAACTAGTTAAAATTTGAACCCTTTTCCACAACTTTAATAATGCTTAATTTTTTTTTGTAAAATTTCAATTTCAGAATCAAACTCATTTTATTTGAAAATAACTCATTACATAACTCAAACTCATCAATTTAATTACCGTCAATTCACACCACAACAATCAATTCAAATTCCACAACACACATTAAACCACCTCAATTAAATTTCAACGAATTTCAAACCTAACTCACCCAATTTCAAAAACTCCACATTTTTACACATAACCACCAAAATTGAACAAACCAAGTAACGCACTGAATCGGCTTGTAGGGGTTTGGTCAGTTCATATCCCACAACAACTCATAGTTAATATCAACAACAATTCCAAAATGGCATTGTCACCATGCGAAAAGCAGACGCGTCAAAATAATCAACAAACACACAAATGTTTGAATCAACAACAATCAATAATAACAAAAGAAGTTTTGTACCAACTTGGATATATAAATCCACAATTGCCATAATCACAAAATCCCCAATTTCGAAGATAAAAAACTTTAACCATGAATTCAAAACACAAACATGGTTACTTCATAGTTCCCAATTTCATAACCAATCCAGTAGATAAATAAATAATAACAAGGGATATATGGATTCAATCCACTACAAAACACCAACTCAAACAAACTAAATTCAATTTCAACTAAATCACACATAAAACTAATTAAATCATTTTTCACAAAATCACACCTCAAATCATAAATTTCTTTTCCACAAAATCACAAATAAATGTTCCTAAATGCAAACTAAAAGTTTGGAAGGAGCCCTTACCTTACGATAGCTCTAACAACGCGATTACGCTACCGTAATAATTCCGGTAAATTTAAGTTCGTGACGTTCGCGTCGAAAACTAGATCACTAGCCACGCGGCCGTGGGCGATGAGCAACTTTCCTCGTTCTGTCACTTTTCGAATGAAGCTAGATCTAGGTAAATAAATGGGGGTTTGTGTTTTATGGTTTAGTTTTGTGTTTTGGAAAACAAAGGAAAGGGAGAAGAAGCATTCACGTTTCTGTTTCTCGTATGCCCGTTCTCCTCGCTTGCTTTCCTGTCATTATATATATACATACATTACTTATATATATATATAATATACTTAAACTAATAATATATATTATATATTATATTATTAAACCAAATACAAAATATCTACAAAATATCTTAATAGTTTTATAAAAATTATCATTTCACCCATCACTTTCCCAAACCACTTTTTGTTAAAAAAATTCAACGTTCTCGTCCGCAACTCCAGTTGACAATACAATTTTCAGCAACTCGAGGATTTTTAAACGAAAGTCCGATAATAAATTCTTCGCTTACGTAAATAAATAAAACACTTTCTCGGACAATAATTTAATCGGGGATCAAAAATATTTTTGCCATTAAATTCCACCAAACACTTAATACAATAATTTGGCTAAAGCCTCAGAGTTCAACCTAAATACCCTAAAATCACTAATTTAGATTTAAAAACTATAGTTTACACTACATTACCTCTCTTGGCCTCGGCGGCAGGTTGCGGCAGCTGCAGCGTCACTAGCAGTAGCAGCGTGCAGGAGCAGATACGCAACAGCGGACCACCAGGCACGCCAGCAGGTTCAAAAAACGAGATCGTCAATGGCTTATTCTGATGCAAGTTGGCCGAATAAGCTTGGAGCCAGTATGATTCGACAGTGACTCCCAGCCAGCCTTCCAAAGTGTTTAATTATCTCCGCCCTACAGAAAAAAAAAAAGCAAAGAAATTTTGAGATCCCTGAAAATGAATTGTAAATTAGAAAGAGATGTATTAAATGGATAGAAATAAACTAACGGTGATTTGTGATTCCGTCATTGTGAGCTCAAGATGGAGTAGATGCATGCTAACCGCGGCACTCATGGTGCGTTTAGATTTGATCGCGAGCTGCTCCATATATCACGTCCAGTGGGTAGATATATATACACGTGTGTATATTAAATATACACATACTAATATATAATATATATACTTATATATAGTATATATTATATATATATTATATATATATATATTATTATATATATATATATATATATATACTTATACACCACGTGTGTGTATTACTTATTTGATTAACTCTCTTTATTATATGAATTGTGAATGGTGAATGGTGGAATGTTTAGGGTTTGAGTGCTAGACTCACTAAGTAAACAATTATAAAACAAGGACAAGTTCTCCAGAAACACTCTTGGAAAGCGAGCACAAGTTGAATTGACAACTAAAAAAGAAAAATCCTAATCAAACAAACTAAGCCCGATGTCATCGTCACTATTTCCTATTGCCTCTTCCTGCAAACACAAATATGAAGCACCATTCGAGTTACTTATAATACAAGTATCATTATGTAAGTGCAAGTATGGATTTGCATCAAGCTATAAAGGTTTTTAGTTACAATATACAATATGCATTAATAAAGTCTGTGCAGTGCTTGATTTACGAATGGCAAACCTATAATAATACTACATTTTAAACTCAATTAATGTGAGAGCAAAAAATAATACCCCAAAAAATACTATTACTAATTGTGGGATAATTACAATTGAAGTTTCAATAGTATTAGGTTAAAACATCAATCATAATATATCATTACTAAATATTAACCCTTAAGACAGAAAACTAATATAAAGCATTACTAACAGTACATTTTGGCCTCGGCGCAGTTGCGCAGCTGCAGGCTCCACCCAGCGCAGCAGCGGCAAGAGCAGATACAGGCACAACGCACACCAGCAGCGCCAACGTTCAAAACGAGATTCGTCCAATGCTCTTATTCTGAGCAAGTTTGGCGAATAAAGCTTGGCCAATATTGATTCAGACAGTGACGCCAGCAGCCTTCAAGATAGTGTTAATCTTTCTCCGCCTACAGAAAAAAAAAGCAAAGAAATTTGAGATATAAAAATGAATTTGGTAAATTAGAAAGATGATTAAATGGAAGATAATAAACTAACAGTGATTGCGATTCCGTCATTGTGGAGCATCAAGATGGAGTAGATGCATGCTAACTCGTCGGCACTCATGGCTGCGTATAGATTTGATCGCGAGCTGCTCCATATATCACGTCCATGTGGGTAGATATATATATATATCACATAGAGGCTTTGTTGAATGTAGTGTTAAATGTATACCTCGATGTTCAACAGATTAGACAATAATTATTGGGGTTTAATTTTTTTTAATGCGGGTAGACTGTAACCCTTTTAGATGTATAAAGACATGAAATAGACTTAATAGTTTTTGAGACCACATAGAACAGATTATTTGTGCTTGCTGTGTTTTTTTTATACTTGTCACTTTTATTTACCGAGTCCTGTTTCTGGTTTCTCTGAGCCCAGTTCGAAATATTTATATGTAAACCTACTGTTAAATTTTGTAATTTCGCTGTCTGAACGACAACAAAGATAATAATTGCTTTATGGTAACAAGATTGTAATTTGATTGTTGCTGTTTCATTGAAATTTGGGAATTCAACTATCAACTATAGCTTAATAGTTCTTTGAGTGTAATTATCCACAATTAGTAATAGTATTTTTGGGTATTATTTTGCTCTCACATTAATTGAGTTTAATGTAGTATTATTATAGGTTATGCAGTTCGTAATCAGCACTGCACAGACTTTATTAACTGCATATTGTATATTGTACTAAAAAGCTTATAGCTTGATGCAGTCCATACTTGCTACTTAATATGATATTGTATATAAGTAACTGAATGTGCTTCATATTTTGTGTTTGCAGGAAGAGGCAAAGGAAGAAAGTGACGATGACATGGCTTTAGTTTGTTTGATTAGGTTTTTCTTTTTAGTTTGTCAATCCAGACTTGTACTCCTTTCCAGGAGTGTTTTCTGGAGACACTTGTTTTGTTTTATAAATTGTTTATGTAAGTGAGTCTTAGCACCCTAAACCCTAAACCCTAAACCATTCACCTTTCACCATTCACCATTCACCATTCACCATTCACCTTTCACATTCATATAATAAAATAGAGTTATCAAATAAAGTAATACACACACGTGGTGTATAAATATATATAAACCATGTGTGTAGATATATATATCACATGTGTATATCACGTGATATACATATATATATATACCATGTGGTAGATATATACACACGTGATATATATATAATATATAATATATATATATGTATAGAATAGTATATATATACTGTATAGTATATATAATATAGTATATATATATATATATATATAATATATATATATCTATCGTTTTGGTATTTGTAATTTATAACGAAGATAATAATATATAATACTACAATAGAGTTATTAAATAAAGTAATAATTAATTTTTATTTAACAATTCTATTTATTATATATTTTTTTTTATGAAGTACAACTATAAAACGAATATAATAATAACATATAATAAAATAGAGTTGCCAAAATAAAGATATAATTAATATTTTATTTGATAATTCTATTTTCTTTAATTTTATTATTATCTTCGTTTTATAATTGTATTATTTCTTCCACTTGCTAACCCACAAAAGCCGTAAAAGTAACGTAAATAACCAAGGAAAAGATAAAATACATCAAGCCATCTAGGAAAGCCAAAATCAGCTCTTGGGATATAATCCGGTGCTTCTCCATCACTCTTGACAAAAGACTGGCCTTCACAAGTGATCTTCTATACAAACTTATCCTTTGTACGACATTGCATTCTGATTTTCTCATTTGATGTCATATAATGAATGAAAAATTTAAACAGACCTGGATTCAAATGGCAGCATTACATATTATAATATTATCAAACAAATATCAAGTATTCAAGGATATGAAAGCAAACCTTGTTGCCAATTGCACGTCCAAAACCACATGGGACTGCTTCAGCATCAATGTCCCCAACATGTTTTCAAAGAATCTTTCTTACCCTAATTGAGGAATGTCAACTCATAATATAAGCATAGAAACACTATCAAAGATAGAAATCCAGAGTACATTATAGGGAGAAAGAACTGCAAAGCCTTTACATAAAGAAGTGGGAAGTCTATCAAAGAGATATAAATAGTTTACACTCACTTACCAAAGAGATATAAGCAAGCGAGCAAGCTGCCTAGAACCCATACGCTCAAAAGCTTTTCCGTCTTCCAAGGCCTTTCCTATTGTATCCACCCACCACTGCCCCATTGCACTTCTGTCTAGACCAACCTACAATCGTTATATAGACAGTAAATGCATGGATAGACTATACACATTACACAAAATTGTTCTTTGTATATACATGAGTTTCTTTTCTGATAATCAAATACAAGTGATTTTGACTTTCTCTTTTTTAGAAAATAAAATGACTACAACTGCAACCACTAAGAAGCATCATTATTTTACGGTGGCAGTATACAGTACTATCTTTAATGAGAGTGTTAAACAAAATTCCTAGACCAAATTCCTTTTTTTTATTTCAACTTTGACAAAACTGTTTTCCCACCGTCTAAATATGCAAACTTAATATGGTAACCTATAAGCACAATGGAAAATATGCAGCTTTCTAAACTTTACATCATCTTAAAATAGCCAGTAAAAATATTTTAAACTGGGTGACAGCATGAGAGGTCCTTAAACTTTTCAAAACCTGCCAACAGACTATTTTGTCTACCAACTGAACAAAATCATTCTTCGCATGATGTGCAGGTGTTCATAAGTATACATGGCCTTTTTTCATTTATCTAAGGGTCTATACATTTTTTCTTTTAAAAACAAGTCTAAACTATGTTTCCAACACAAAATCATCCAACAATTTATAAGGTAGTTTTACATATAAAGTAAATAAGGCTTCACACAAAACTTAATTTAATGTTCAAATGCATAATTAAGCATGTGAATAAAGTCTTACAATTTCTTTTGCAGCAGACATTGCAAGAAAACCAGCACTCATCTCCACCTCTTGCAAACCAACCACAACAATGCCAACGTCTGATACAACAGACCCCAACCACGACAAAATTGAATCTTGGAAAGCTCTACCTTGACCAACATTCCATGTGCCAATCAAAATTCTGATATTGTGTCTTCTTGTATAAGTTCCTTTGATGCCAGCTCTGTTCTTATTATGTTGTCAACAGGGCCTGGGGATGCAATATTCCATCCGGGTATGCCGCCATGAGTTGCAAAGCTATACACAGAACCGTTACCAACAGCCAATTTAAGCACAAGACTATTATGAGCAACCCATCCTGCAATTATATTGCCTTCTAAGTCCAGTACTTGGATAATACCACTCACATAGCATACATACACCCGTGTTCCAAAATTGCAGCAGCATTGAACGGCACAAGGGTGGCGATTAAAATCCTGCAAACGGGTTCCACTGCCATCCCACTGCACAAGTAAGCCATTTGTACATCCACTCCAAATCATCACATCACTTGTTTGCCCAAGGGCTTCTGTTGTTTTAGTATATTCAACAAATGCCCCAACTACCTTGGTTGCAACTCAACGGACACCATCCGCAGCTCCCATTATTGCATTACGTGACCTCTGCAGAAAATTCAAACTTTGGGACTCGTCTTTTGTTGAGTTGGAAACGAACTTTACCTTCATTTCGTCTTCCAATGCTTGATCCTGCTGACCGAAGACATGTCAGCTCGATTTTCTGGCTGACCGTCGATGTTAAATACTTTCAAAAGATCCTTTGAATGGGGATCCCTTTAAAAGGATGGATTGCAAGTTATTAATATATAAGTTGGAGTAGAAGGAAACACAAAGACTAAACTAAACTAGTAGCAGGAAAGTCCTTAACTTTCATCACATATGATCTTTCGAAGGGTCAAATAGCTTGTTACTATTGCAGTACTCAATGATAATTGAAGCAACATCGTGTTCCGAAAGTTCTTTGGTTGTGTCTCTACTAATATCTTCAAGAAAATCAATGAGACTTCTTGAACCCCATCCTACATAATCCTTTTTCTTATCTCCAACTTTTCCTTTTATTGAATTTAGCTTTTCATGCACTTCTTCTTTCCACTCACCGATTTAACTCCTGATGTGTCATTAAGGTCTTCATAATCAGAAGGTTGAAAGTCACTTACATATCAAACTTCTTTTTTTTGACAGAATTCACTAATCAAATTGAGATAACATAACATAAAAAGCAAGATAAAAAATCAAACTTTACACTATTAGTCCCTCTATGACACATAGAGAAATGAATCACAAACCAAATCAACTAAAATAACATACAAAAATATAAAATAAAAAAACCATTTTCATAAAAAATCAAACTTTACACTATTGGTCCCTATATGAATCATAACATAAAAATGAATCACATAACAAAATCAAGTAAAATACCATATATAAAAAACCCACTTTCATAAAAAATAAAAATTTACCCAATTAGTAAGTCCCAACAAAACAAAATGAAGAGGACATTCAGAAAAAAGCTTACATTTTTGGGCATTGAAGAACATAAGAGCCTTATGAAGCGCAAGTGTATAATTATCAGGAGGAGGATGTTTATGATGATGGCGAGGAACGGTTTTAACAATACAAGTAACAAAACCAACAACAAA
>PGTU02006238.1:0-13393 GCA_002896215.2 Cicer echinospermum
TGATACATTCCGATTATTTCGAGGTCATAATAATCACCAATTGGCCTCAGAGCTTGACTTTTCGAGAGGTAAAAACTCATTAAAAGGGAATATGGCCTCAACGATTTTTCTTGGAGAGGCGCGATCATTAGCAAGCCTCCAGATTAACGGAACAACTTTAGTAACTGGAGCAACAGGTGCTGATATTCCTGGAAGCCAAGTGGCATTAGAATTCCTTGACGCGCTGTTGGATAATGGCCCATACATTTCCAAGTTGTAGGAACAAATGACTCAATGATATCCCAAGCCGTAGAGCCGACTGGTCTGACGACGACGTAAAAAGAAGGTAGGTTATAATGTAATAAGCTAAGACCATTAACAATTGCTGCGTTTGTGGGAGAATAATTCTTTAGGGTATCAAACTTCAAATCAGCAGGAATGTGGGACATTCTTCAAGAAACACTATGAAGGAACCACAGATGTGAAAAGAGCTCGCGTAAATACACTTATGCACGAATACGAATTATTCGCATGAAGAAAGACGAATCCATCAGCGATCTGCAGACCAGATTCACACACATTGTAAACAATCTTCACGCACTGGGAAAACAAGTGACAATGACAGCAGATTGGAAAGTTATGAGGTGTCTAACCAGTGGAATGGCAGCCCAAAATAACTGCATAGCTGAATCTAAAGATCTAGCAAAGATGACAACTGCAAACATTGTTTGGAAAACTAAGGGAACATGAAATGGAACTGCATCGGCTGGACGAATCAGAGAAATGGAAAGCAGGAAAAAAAAAGGATTATCCTTGAAAGTACAAGCCCATCAATCGAAACTGAATCAGATAGCTGCTCAGATGAATCCAGTAGTGAAACTGAAGAGACTGAATCGGGTTTGCTTGTCAAGAAATTTAAGAAGTTTCTGAAGAAGAAAGACAAAAAAAATTCAGAAAAGCCATCTAGCTCTAAGACTAGTGACAACAAGACAATTACATGCTATGAATGTGGTAAAACTGGTCACATAAAGTCAGAATGCTACACAATTGCAGAACAAAAATAGAGCTACAAAACCAAAAGGCAAGGAACAGTCACCAAACAGAAAAACCTATATTGCATGGAACGACAATGAAGGATCCTCTGCCTCTTCGGATGAAGAAAGAAGTCAATTTGTGTCTCATGGCAAATACCGATTCAGAATCAGAAAAATGAGGTTAGTTCACAATCTAATCCAACCTATGATGAGCTACAAGAAGCTTTCAATGAACTGCATGATGATTATGTGAAATTCCATAAAAACAGTTGTTGAGCACAAAGAAAATGCTTGAACAAATGAAAAATGAACATAAAGAAATTGAAAATTTATGTGAACAACTGAAAAGGATTCACATGAAAAATCTGCAAGATGCATTGAACTTGAGAATAATGTCGCATCATTAAAATCTGATTTATTGAAATTTGCTAATAGTAAAGATAAATTGAATGTCATACTTAGCAATCAAAGACATGCTCATGAAAAAATCTGGTTTAGGAATATACACCAAATATGCATGTTCAAAGAAATAAAAACAGATATGTGTATTTTGGTTATCATGCAAACCAGAAATGTCAAACATGGTCAAAAAATCTGCTATTGCTAAGAGTATGTATGACATCTTTACTAAAACCAACAAACATTCATCCTTTGATGGCAAATGTCATTTCTGTTGCAGAAAGGGACATTTAATTGTCAAATGCAAATTTAAAAAATTAGCCAATAGAGGATGGAAGCAAGTTTGGATAGCAAAGAAATCTGTGTTTGACACTAACCATCCAGACCCAATTTAAATTGGGGACTAAACAAATTCTGATTTTGTGTTGCAGGTGTGCTTGACATCCAGGAAGCATTCATGGTATTTAGATAGCGGATGCTCAAAGCACATAACAGGTGACAAATCCAAATTGCTGTCCTTGACATTAAAGGAAGGAGGTTTTGTCAAATATGGTGACAACAACAAAGGAAAGATCATTGGAATTGGTGACGTAGGAAATGAGTCAACTGCAGTAATCAAAAATGTGTTATATGTTGAAGGACTAAAACACAACTTGCTGAGTATAAGCCACTAGTGTGATAAAGGTTTTCAAGTAAGTTTTTCATCACAATCTTGCATTATTGAGCATAAAGATGACAAACACATAAAGCTAGTTGGTGACAGAATAACAACATTTACATGTTGGATTTCAATTCTGTACCAAGTGCTATATGCTGCTTGTATATCAATTCAGATGAAACATGGCTTTGGCATTAAAGAATTGCTCACATACATATAAATCATTTGAATATATCTTTGTCAGCAAACAGCTAGTCTTAGGTCTACCAAATAGGAAGTTTTCTAAGGATAGACTGTTGTGATTCCTGTAAGAGAGAGTAAACTGGTTAAGACTCCATTTCCCTCTATAGACATTGGTTAAAACAAATAGAGTTTTGCAAACTAGTTCACATGGACCTTTTTGGACCTGCCCAAGTTAAGAGTTTAGGTGGAAACCTGTATGGATATGTGATGGTTGATGATTACTCAAGGTTACACATGGACTTATTTTTTTGGCTCATAAAAGTGATACATTCTCAGTTTTTAATAAGTTTGCTGCTTTAGTTCAAAATGAGAATGATAGAAAATTGTTCAATAAAAGTGATCATGGAGGTGAATTCCAAACATGATACATTTCAAAAATTAGTGTGAACTACATGGAATCAACCACATATATTCTGCCCTAGGACACCACCAGCAGATGATGGGGTAGTGGAGAGGAAAATAGATCCCGTGAAGTAGTTAGCTAGGACCATGCTTAAGTTACTCCAACCTACCTAAGTACGTTTGGGAAAGTGCAATTAGTCAGCCACTCATGTTGTAAATAGAGTTCTCTTCAGGCCCCTTGCTTAGGAAAAACACCTTGAGCTTTACACAAGGGTAGAAAACCAAACCTTTCCTACTTTAGAATCTCTTGGTTGTAAGTGCTTTGTGTTGACCAATGGAAAGAACACCTAGCAAAGTTTGACCCTAAGCAGCAGATGAAGGTATCTTTATAGGCTATTCCCAAACTAGTAAGAGCCTATAGAATCTACAACAAAAGAAAAAAGACCATAGAAGAGTCAGTTGATGTAAAATTTGATGAAATTATTTACAGAAAAACTTGAACAAAATCCTTCTAAGGTTGATGACATTTTGAACGAAGTTGTAGAATCTGAACCACTATGAACAACCTATAGCTGACCCTCCACTAGATCAGACCTTGTAGAACCTATAGAAACCAGTGAGTTGCCTAAGGAGTGGAAAGTTCAACAGAAACCATCCTTTAGACAACATTATAGCGATATTCTAAAGGTGTTGCAACTATGGAGAAAGCCTTACGTCAGTTTTGTAACTATTAACAACTTTGTATCTCAGATTGAAACTGAGAACATTAAGGAAGCCCTGTTTAGATAGTGAGTGGATACCTTGCTATGCAAGAGGAGTTAAACCAGTTTGAGAGAAACAAAGGTGTGAGTTTAGTACCTAGGCCAGAGGGTAAGCATGTCATAAGGAACCAGATGGGTTTTCAGAAACAAGTTGGATGAGAATGGTGTGATAACAACGAACAAAGCTAGACTAGTAGCCAAGGGTATAGTCAAGAGGAGGGAATAGATTTTGAGGAAACCTATGCCCCTGTAGCTTAGACTAGAAGCCATAAGAATTTTATTGGCTTATGCTTGTATAATGGACTTTAATCTTATTCAAATGGACGTGAAAGTGCCCTTCTCAATAGGTGACCTTCAAGAGGAAGTTTTTTGTTAGCCAACACCTGGTTTTTGAAAATCCTGATTTTCCTAATCATGTGTATAAGCTCTCAAAGGCCCTCTATGGGTTAAAACAAGCTCCAAGAGCATGGTATGAGAAGCTCAGCAATTTCCTTATTCAACAAAACTTTTTAAGAGGAAATGTTTGACAAGACCCTTTACACTAAAACTACTGGAAATGATAATCTTGCTTGTCAAGTATATGTTGATGACATATTATTTGATCTACAAAATAATAGAAATTGTGCAAAGAATTTGAAAATTTGATGAAAGGTAAATTTTTGAAATGTCAATGATGGGTGAACTGTCATATTCTTGGGATTTTAAATTAACCAAAGCAAGCAAGGCATTTTCATTAGCATAATCTATACTACTGTTCTGATTTGATAAGAAATTTAACTTTGAAAATCTTAAGTCATTGATAGCACCACATGAGTCAAGGAAATTTCTTATACCTGAGATGAGAAGGTAACTACCTGTAGATGTTTACTAGATTCGTGGTATGATTGGTTCTCTGCTCTACCTTACAGCAAGCCGACCCAACATCATGTTCAGTGTTTGTATGTGTGAAGATATCAATTAAATCCAAAGGAATCTCACTTCAGTGCAGTTAAGAGAATTTTCAGATACTTGGTAGGAACTAAAAGTCTTGATTGTGGTATCCAAAAGGATTCAACATGTACATTGATTGTTTACTCAGATTCAGACATTGCCGGTTGTAAACTCGACAGGAAAAGTACATCAGGAACTTGTCATCTGCTTGGAAATTCTCTAGGGTCTTGGTTCAGTAAGAAGCAAACAAGCATTGCGTTATCTACTGCTGAAGCTGAAATATATTGCAGCTGGAGCTGTTGTGCTCAGATTCTGTGGATGAAACATCATTTATTGGACTTTGGTGTTGATTTGGGAACAAGTACCTATCATGTGTGATAACACAATGCAATAAGTATAAACAAGAATCCAGTAATGCACTCCAGGACCAAAACATTGAAGTAAGACATCACTTTATAAGGGATCACTTTCAAAATGGGAATTATTAAGCTTGAGTATGTTAACACTGCGGAACAGTTAGCTGACATCTTCACAAAAGCTTTGCCAAGAGAAAGTTTTTCTGCATATAAGGATCAAACTAGGGAATCATTGATCCTAGTGAAGTAGTGATTTTTTTTATTCTGGTTTTTTCAGTAATGTTTTCCAGTTTAAATCGATTTGGAATTGATTACCAGCATGGTAAATGGTTTATAAAATCGATTTGGGAATCGATTACTTTGGCCCAGACTTCAAATTCAGAAAATGATTTTTTTTTAAACTTTCTCGAGCGTCGATTTGGAAATCGACCAGTACTAGTTCAGTATTCAACATTAAGACAATCGATTTGGACATCGATTAAGTAAAACTAGGGAACTCGATTTGAACATCGATTTGAAATATGACGTTATGATTTTTTTTAGCCGTTGAACACAATCATTACTAAATCGATTGAGGATTCCAGCAACGGTAACCTAATCGATTTGGAAAATCGATTTTACAAGGTTAAGAGTAAAGTAGGAACAGTTCTAAATCGATTTCTGCATTGCATTTTCCAGACCTTCACTGATTTTTTTTTGCTTAATTCTTCTGTCTCTGCATCTGTTAGTACATTCAATCTACATTCTACCTACATTTAATCTACATCAAGCTACGAGTATGGCACGCGTGAAACAAAACCCAGGCCCGTACTCCTTCACCTTCATCTTCTTCTACAAGTGAAACACCTTCACCCACCACCCACTCTAACAAAAGAGAGTACCGAATACCCACTCATAAAATTCTTGCCAAAGACAAGGGCAAGGCTCCTGCACCCATCCAAGAGAAGACTAAGAAACGTAAGGAACCCCCAACAGAAAGAAACTCATGGCTGATGCCATGAATAGTAAATCTCTCAAAAGAGAGGAAGAGAAAAAACCTATATCTTCACCCCCTCCCAGAAAGTCTTGCACCAAAGTAAAAGAGGCACAACCCTCTATACCAACAGACTTTGTAAAGCGAAAAATCCATGAGCGATAAACTATGGCATTTTGCATACTTTGATAATGTTATAATTCACGTTCAGAATCATCTCAGATTTCATGGACTTTTGAGAGTTTCTTTCATCTACACTTGACTAGAGTTAGCCCAAGGCTGATAAGGGAATTTTACTCTACTTTCAAGTTGACTGAAGAAGGGTTTACTGCTCAAGTTAAAGGAAAAAGGATTGCTATGTCCTTTGATGATTTCTCTACCTTGTCAGGATTGCCATTTTACAGCAAGTCTATCGATGGCAGTTCAGAAGCTGATACGACTGACGAAGGTTGGGAAGAATCTATTGATAGGCATGCAGCAGTAAAGGACCTGATGATCGATGGGTTCGTTGAATCTATTTCATTGCCCATTGGTCAAATGAAAGTACAACATAGGATGTTGATGTACACACTTACTCGTATGCTTGTACCAAGATCAGGAAACCATGCAGTAGTCCAGAAGTTGGACATACTACTGTTATGGGGCTTATCTAAAGAGCTAAGGATGAGTTGGACTTGGATTGTGCTAAGGCACATGCTGGAAGCTTCTCAGAGCAAGCATAAGTTACCTTATCCACAGCTGATCACAAAGATTCTTAAACATTTCAAGGTTTCATTTGGTAATGAAGAATCTGCAAAAACCACTCTGATATTTGAAGAATCAATTGTGAATCAAATGCAATTGAAAAGGTTACACGGAATATGGATAAGACCTCAAGCTGCTGTTGAACCAGCACAGCCTCAGCCACAACCTCAGCCTCAACCTGCTACTGCCTCAGCCCCTCCTGATTTTGTTGCCAAAATAATGGAATTCATTGAAGCTTGAATGGCACACAATGCCAATATGCTAGAATCACAGTCCAGATTGGAAGAAAATTTAAGGACTCTGCAGGCATCCTTGAATTCGGTTGTTCAGGATGTGGATGCGATTCAAGCACACTTAGGCATCTAGCTGTCGTTTGAAGACATCGCATACATCGGTCGTCAAGCAGCAGAAGAACCTAACCCGGATCCCCTAGATCACCCTGAGACTCACGTTGAGGAGACACCTGCTGAGGGTAATACAGCGGTCTCAACCTCTCTCGTAGATAATAGTGAGGACCAGCCTAGACTAGGAGATTAGGAGTTTTAGGATTTGTGCTGTTTTGCCATGACTTGTTGTACTCATTTGATCTATACTGAATTTAAGCGTTTATTCCATTTTCTCTCTAAATTCATTTATCTTAATCATTTGATATGCTCATTAACTGCTATGATTGTCTTTGATATGATACACATGAATTTCATTGCTCTGATATACAATGTTATATGATTTCAACCCCAATGCTTATGTTCTTTAACATAGGGGGAGGAATTGTTTTCTGCCTTTTTTCCTTAACTGACAAAGGGGGAGAAAAATTATAACTCGATAATGCCTGTTGTTGCATTGTTTTTACACTCTGATGTTTTTGCTCTGATACCTGATAATGAATTATTAATAATGTAATAAATAATGTAATAATACTCTGATTTTGATAAATAGCATTTGTATTGTTATGCTCTGATACACTGTTTTTATGATCCAATAATGGTACATATATGATGCTATGAAATGTTGTTAATGTTATGTCTTGAAATGCTCAAGTTAAAATTGTATGATTGTCACTTATGCAAAAAGGGGGAGATTGTTGGACTTTAGTCCTCTTAATCCTAGTTTTTACATAATTAACAAACATACAATGTTCATACATCATATGATAAATCTAACATTTCAATTGAGCAAGATTTCAAGAACAACAATCCAATCCTACACACTTGAAACAAATTGCTTGGAACACAAGAAATCAACAAAAGTTGAATTTTGACTGAGTAAATCGATTGGGAAATCGATTTCATAACAAGGGTGTAAGGAAACATAACTGTTTGTGATTGTATAATCGATTGGGCAATCGACTGACACAATTAGAAATGAAAACTGCACAAGTCAGTGGCACCCTGTTTTACAGGCTAATTGATTGACAAATCGATTGTACACTTCACAAAGTAAACCTGATTGAAACACATCGATTGGGAAATCGATTGTACAAGTCACAATGACACTCCAGTTTTGAGGGTAATCGATTGGCAAATCGATTGCTTAAGTACTATTTGCAAAATAACTTCACCTGTGACAAACACAATCGATTGGACAATCTATTGTGTGAATTTCAATCATGTTAAGTTTGGTTGCAATCGATTGGGAAATCGATTGAACTAAACATCTGGTAAGAACTTTTCAGGCAAATACACACAAATTGATTAGCACGTCGATTAACATCAAAATAGCTGAGTCACTGTCTTGAACACAATCGATTGGCAAATCGATTGAAAGAACTTTTTGAAATCACAGTGAACTTTGAGCTTGTGGCCAAATCGATTCTGAGTATTTGTTTATCGATTATGAGACTTAATAAATCGATTACGAAATCGATTGGTGTGATTTATACTTTGAACATAACACCTGCAATCGATTACGAAATCGATGCATATAAGTCTTAACATAATCACTGAAAAGAGTTTGTTTAAAGAATCGATTGGTAAATCGATTGGCTTATGTAGTTTCAAGATTAAAGAAAAACAAGACTCGCGATAATCGATTAGGCATGTTTTATAACTTTAATAAATCGATTGGTAAATCGATTTAGTAGTTGTTTTTTCAGAAACTATATAAACTGTCTTTCAATCTTTTTCTCACAACTTTTAAAAAATTTGATAAAAAATCTCAATACTTTTTGTTAACAATCTCATACTGCTTTTTCAGATCAAGACCAAAAGATTATCCATAATCATTGAGAGAGCTGAAAAAGTATTCTTGAGAGAAAAGACAATGTTCTCATAAACAATCTTTGAATATCCAGATTCGTGAGAAGTCACATTGATCAAGATTGAAGACTTCTTTTTGTTCTTCTTTTATTCAGTTTGTAATAATATTTTGAAAAGAAACGAAAGCGAGAAAGCCAGCTTGAAACTGGTGGCTACCTTCTTGGGTGAGAGAGCTCAACAAGAAGGAGTCGTACTTTGATTATGTGTTAGACTGTTGAGTGTCTACAAAGGATCAGAGGGTGATCAACAGGAAAGAGATCATTAGAGATAGATAGGTTTCGGGGATGAAACTGGACAATCTGTAATTGATTCTTTCTATTGGAGAAGAAAATCTGAAAATCCGATTGGATTGTCGGGACTTAGATGTAGGTTGTCTCGTTGACAACTAAACAGGATAAAATTCTTGGTGCAATCTTCTCTAACCCTTAACTCCTTTTAATTTTCTATCTTGCAATATTTGTATGTGTGATTAATATTAGATGCATGTTAAACATATTCTGTGCTAGGTAATATTGTTAAACTGGAAATTTGACTCGCATGCATCTTGTTAATCTCTTTATCCCATCTACTTGTTTAATTGCTAATCTTGTATGGTCCGCAATTATAATTCCGCTTGTGTATGAATTGATTTAATTATCTTAAAGAACTGAATACATTCCGATTATTTCGAGGTCATAATAATAAACAATTGGATGAAACAAGATTGTTAAAACCCCTAATTGACAAGAATAGCATAGAGAACGAAAATGATAGCCTAAATGTTCATTCACCAATGACTACAATATCAGAACTTACGCAGTGAAACATAGCAAATTGGTTAAAAAAACCTAATAGCGCAAGAAGTAAGCTAGGAGATGGAAGCGATAAATGAGCTAAATGTTCATCCAATTACACAAATGAACTTATTTGATGCACAAGATTGGTTAAAACCCTAATTGGACAAGAATAAGCATAGGGAGGACGCAAAATGACCTAAATGTTCATCCCAATGACCAAATGAACTTATGGATGCACAAGATTAGTTATAAAACCCTAATTGGAACAGAATAAGCCTAAAGACGAGTTACAAAATGACCTAAATGTTCGTCAATTACACATATGAACTTATTGGATGCACAAGATTTGTTAAAAACCCTAATTGGACAAGAATAAGCCTAGGGCAGGACGAAAATGACCTAAATGTTATCCAATGACACAAATGAAACTTATTGGATGCACAAGATTTGTTAAAACCCTAATTGGAACAAGAATAAGCCTAGGGAGGACGAAAATGACCTAAATGTTACGTCCAATTACAACAATGACTTATTGGATGCACAAGAATTGTTAAAAACCATAATTGGACAAGAATAAGCATAGGGAAGGACAAAAAATGACCTAAATGTTCATCCAATGACACAAATGAACTATTGGATGCACAAGATTGTTAAAAACCCTAATTGGACAAGAATAGCCTAGGGAGAACGAAAATGAACCTAAAATGTCGTCAATTGACACAAATGAACTTATTGGCATGGCACAAGATTGTTAAAAACCTCCTAATTGGACCAAGAAATAAGCTCAAGGAGACGGAAAATGACCTACATGTTCAATCCAATACAACAAATGAACTTTATTGGATAGCACACAGATTGGTAAAAACCATAATTTGGACAGAATAAGCCCTAGGGAGACGAAAAGGACCTAAAATGTTCATCCAATGACACAAATGAACTTATGGATGCACAAGATTGGTTAAAGACCCTAATTGCACAAGAATAAGCCAAGGAAGGACGAAAATGACCTAAATGTTAATCCAATGACACAAATGAAACTTATGGGATGCACAAGATGGTTAAAACCCTAATTGGACAAGAATAAGCCTAGGAGGACGAAAATGACCTAAATGTTCGTCAATGACACAAATGAAACTTATTGGAGCAAAGTTGGTTAAAAACCCTAATTGGGACAAAGAAAAGCCTAAGGGAGGACAAAATGAACCTAAAATGTCATGCCAATGTACACAAATGAACTTATGGATGCACAAGATGGGGTTAAAACCCTAATTGGAGAAGAATAAGCCTAGGGAGGACGAAAATGGACCTAAATGTCATCCAATTGACACAAACACACTCTATTGGATGCACAAAGATTGGTTAAAAACCTAATTGGACAAGAATAAGCTACGGAGGAGAATGACCTAAATGTTCATCCAATGAACACAAATGACTTATGGAACACAAGATTTGGTTAAAAAACCCTAATTGGACAAGAATAAGCCTAAGGGAGACGAAAATGACCAAATGTTTATCCAATTACACAAAATGAAACTTATGAGATGCAACAAGATTAGGTTAAAAACCCTAATTGGACAAATAGCCTAGGGAAGGACGAAAATGACCTAAATTGGTTCGTCCAATACACAAATGAACTATTGGATGCACAAAATTGGTTAAAAACCCTAATTGGACAAGAATAAGCTAGGAGAGGACGAAAATGACCTAAATGTCTTCCAATTTACACAAAATGAACTTATTTGGATGCACAAGATTGTTATAACACCCATAATTGGACAAAGAAATATAGCAAAGGGAAAGACAAAAAATGACCTAAATGTTCATCCAATGACACAAATGAACTTATTGAATGCACAAGATTGTTAAAAACCCTAATTGGACAAAATAAGCCTAGGGAAGGACGAAAAATGACCTAAATGTTCGTCCAATACAAATGAACTTATTGGATGCACAAGATTGTTAAAAACCTAATTGGGACAAGAATAAGCCTAGGAGAGGACGAAAATGACCTAAAATGTTCATGCAATACACAAAAACTATTGGATGCACAAGATTGGTTAAAACCCTAATTGACAACGAATAAGCCTAGGGGGACGAAAATAGACTACTAATGTTCATCCAATGACACAAATGAACTTATTGGATGCACAAGATTGGTTAAAAACCCTAACATTGGACAAAAATAAGCCTAGGGAGGACGAAAATGACCAAAATGTTTATCCAATACACAAATGAACTTATTGGATGCACAGATTCAGTTAAAAACCCAATTGGACAAAAATAAGCCTAAGGGGACGAAAATGACCTAACATGTTCGTCCAATTGACACAATGAACTTATTGGATGCAATTGGATGCCAAGATTGTAAAAACTAATTGGACAAGATAAGCCGTAGGGAGGGACGAAATGACCTAAATGTTCATCCAATTGACACAAAATGAACTATTGATGCACAAGATTATGTTAAAAACCCTAATTGGAACAAGAATAAGCCTAGGGAGGACGAAAATGACCTAAATGTTCTCAATTACAACAAATTGAACTTTTGGATGCACAAGATTGGTTAAAACAACCAAATGTGGACAAGAATAAGCAGAGGATAGAGACCAAAATGACCTAAATGTTCGTACGCCAATGATACAATGAACTTATCTGGATGCACAAGATGGGTTTAAAAACCCTAATTGGAAAGAATAAGCCTAGGGTAGGCGAAAATGACCTAAATGTTCATACATACACAAATGACTTATGGATGCACAAGATTGGTTAAAACCCTAATTGGACAAGATAAGCCTAGGAAGGACGAAAATGAAACTAATGTCTCCAATGACAAAACAAATGACTTATGGGATGTCACAAGATTGGTTAACCCTAATTGGAACAAGAAATAAGCTAGGGAGGACAAAATGATCCAATGTTCATCCAATACACAATGACTTGGATGCACAAGATTGTTAAAAACCTAATTGGACAAGAATAAGCTAGGAGGACGAAAATGACCAAATGTTCTTTCCAATTACAACATATGAACTTATTGGATGCACAAGATTGGTTAAAAACCCTAATGGACAAGAATAAGCCTAAGGAGGACGAAATGTATCACCGTCAGAATCCAATTTCCAATGAGTCACAAATGAACTTATGAATCACAAGATTGTTAAAACCCCTAATGACAAGATAACCTAGGGAGAACGAAATGACCTAAATGTTCATCTAACTGACACAAATGAACTTATGCGAGCACAATGTGTAAAAACGCTAACTGAGGACAAGAATAAGCCAAGGAGGACGAAATGCACCTAAATTTCTCCAATTAATACTAATGAACTTATTATGGATGCACAAGATGCGTCTAAAATACCCCCATACATTGGAGAAACAGATAACGCCATAGAGAAGAGGACGGAAAATATAGCCTAAATGTTCGTTCCAATGACAACACAACTGAATTGGATGCACAAGTCTAATGGTAAAACCACCGCTCTAATTGGGAACAACAAATAGCCTGGCAAGGAGGCAGAGGAGAAATGACCTAATGTTCACTATATCCAATTAATGACACAAATGAACTTACTTGGTAGCACGAAGAGTGGTTTTAAAAACCCTTAATTGGACACAAGAATAAGCCTAGGAGAGGACGAAATGACCTAAGATGTTCATTGCCAATGACAAACAGAACAAATACACCTATTGGATGGGACTAAGAAATGACATTGGTTACAAAACCCTCCGTATTGGACAGAATAGCCTACGAGGAGAAGAAAATGGACCTAAATGGTTTTCATCCATGACAACAATAACTTTATGGGATGCTCACAAGATTGGTTAAAATAACTCCTAATTGGACAAGATAAGCTAGGGAGGACGAATATCCATCCGATGTTATCCAATTACAACAAGAACACAAATGAGAACTTATTTTGGATGCAAACGATTAGTTAAA
>PGTU02006239.1:0-14566 GCA_002896215.2 Cicer echinospermum
CATCCTTTTTCATAACTATAATCTTTTCTTGATTAGATTGACTACTTGCTTTAAACAAAAATGTTTTTGTTCAATTTAGGTTTATTCAAATTTAGAATATCCAAGACCACTTGTCAATTTGAGTAATCTTTGCATATTTAAAAACATTTTCCAATCCCAATGTCCCTTCGTACCGTCAACACTCTTTAATTGAAAATTGTTGAAAGAGAGGGATTCCCATTATTATTGCATGCAAATTCTGTTTTAGTTTTTCAGAATTTTTCTCCATAATATCAATTTTTCTTGAAACTTGAGATTGTTTCTTTTTGTGTTGATAACTAGTTTTACACAGATTTTTACATTCAATAAGTAATTCCTTATTGCGTTTTTGAGCATCATTGTATTCTATAATTAATTCATTATTAGTCTTATTTATAATGAGGAGAGTCTTATTACTAAGCTCTTCATCATCTATTGATGCGATGCCATTAATGCAACATTGGCGCACATTCTTCACTTTCTGTTTCTGAAGATGAACTTACTTCATTGTCTTCCCAAGCTATGTCTGCCTTCTTGAGAGGTCTTCTTTCTTGTTGACATTCTTCTTAGCAAGGTGTTGGGCAATCCTACTTTAATATGTCCTTGTTTTCCACATTCAAAGCAAGTGAAGTTTTGTTTGATGTAGAATTATCTTCTTCTCTGAAGCTTTCTTTTTGAATGTTCTATCATTTTAAGCGAAACTTTACCAAATTTCTTAACAAGAAGATAATATTTTCATCTTCATCCTGAATCATTGTCTTTGATTTGTTCTCTTGATTCGGTCTTTAAAGCAATATTTTTGGTCTTCTTTTCTTGACTTTCATTTTGTTCTAGCCTTCCAAGTTCGATTCGTATCTTGAAGTTTTCCCAAATATGCAGAAAAAGACATTTTGGATAGGCTTTCTTTTTCGATATTGCTGTAACTTTTTGTTGCCAGCCCTTGTCAATGATCTCAGTACTTTTAGATTTAATTCCATCATTGGTGAAGATTTTCCGAGTGCTGTCAAATGATTGGTTAAGTGGGGAGAACCTTTTTCTGTAAGTCTAGAATAGATTCTCCGGGCTGCATTCGAAATAACTCATATTCTTGTGATAGTGTGTTGAGTTTAGACTCTTACCTCAATGGTGCCTTCCGTGAGTTACTTCAAACGTATCCCATATTTCTTTTGCTGTTTTACAGTGAGATATGCGGAAAAACTCATCCATTCCTAGTGCAGATTGTAATATATTCTTAGCCTTTTATCGAAAAAGCACTTTTCTTTTATCCTCATCAGTCCAAGAATTTTTTATCTTTATTTCTTCTTTGTTATTGATGACAGTTTTTGGAATGAGAGGACCATTTCAACTGCATCCCATATGTCGTCTCCTTGTGCTTCGAGATACGCTTGCATACGAATTTTCCAAAAAATCGTAGTGCTCTCCAACAAAACATGGTGGCTGGTACTGCTACCACCGTCTATAAAAACAGGTTGTGCGGAAGCCATGAATAATTGATCGAGGAATAAGTTACCTAACCTGCTCTGATGCCAATTGTAAGTATAGAAGTACGCCTAAGAGGGAGGTGAATTAGGTGTTAGTAAAGTTTCTTGTTTTTAGTGATATGGTAGTTGAAATTTTCTGAGTTTAAGAACAAAGCTTAATAAAAATTGCAGTAAGTAAATGAACACTTAAGATTATATCCGGTTCCCCTTATAACCAATGGTATGTCCGGTCCTCTTGACACCACAAGAGATTAATCCAATACTTGTCAGAAAATGTACAACTCCCACCCCTGGGATTCTTGCTACAAAACTCTAACAATACTTCTAAGATACACACCCACTATATTAGATTAAGCTATCTTGTACAAATGATACAATAAGGTTTGAATGAGTCTAAAGTTGTGGTATATTGATAAAACAACTCATAGCAATTCAAGTACTTAAGAACTTTTAGATGATATGAAAAATCTAATGTAAGTACTTAGAAAATCAGATTTTGTTCAAAGTTGTTTAATGAATTTTATTCAAGGATTGTTGATTTTTTATCTAAAGTTATGGGTATTTATACTCATAAAACATTCATTTCAGATTCGTCAGGCCATTGATCCAAGAGGTTTGATGAAAAATTACAATGTTCTAGAGGCATTCCATATCTGAAAAAATTGTAAATGTTTCCAGGTGTACGAAACAGTATATGTGTTATTCGAATACACCGTCTTTGTAACGTTTAAAAAATTCAAATTTTACATCTTGTACTCGAATACACATTAGTGTAGTCGAATACAGATAGTGTATTTTAGCCTCTGACTTAACTTGTATTCGCTACATATGAGTGTAGTCGAACACACACAAAGGATTCTTTGGCCACTGACTTAGCTTGTATTCGACTACAGATGGGTGTAAGTCGAATACAACATTTAAAAAGTTTGCCTCTGACTTAAGTTGTATTCGAATACAACATGGTGTATTCGAATACACTTATGCAAATTGTCAAAAATATGATTTTTAAATGATTTTTAATGTTGTTTTTGATTTTCGAAGATTGTTAAATGATATGTAAATATGAATTGTTCTCATGTATTTGAACTATTGATTTGTATCATATACCTTTACATTTAATCATTTATTATTTGGATTTTGAAGCTTGTTTTGATCTTCTTTTTTGATCTGCTGCATTGTCCATAGTTGGTGTCTGTCGTCATCAAAAACATGTAGTTTACAGACTTTATCACGTGACAAACATGTGATTTCAAACATAAGTCACTTAGGTTTAATTCAAAGTTATCTTTAAATAATTTGAAAAATGTGAATTTTTTAGTCAAGGTAAAATAACAAAGAGTTCACATAAATTAGTAGTTAGAGAATCTGAGCCTTTAGATTTAATACACAATATATATGTGAACTTGATGGACGTTAACAAGAAATGAAAATGTTATTTTATCACCTTTATTGATGTTTGTTCTAAACTATACTTCTGTATATCTAATGAAAAATAAGCGTTTGACATGTTTTAAAATCTTTGTAACTGAAACTGAAAATTAATTTGGTTAGAAAGATTAAGAGATTTGTAGTGAATAGAGGGACATAGTATGATTCTAGCTTATTTAATAAAATTTTATAAATTGCAAGAAATTATACATGAAACTACTGGTACCATATTCGCCTAAAATGAATGAAAAAGCTTAAATAAAAAATAAACTCTGATTGAAACTAGTTGTTGCTATTATGTTTTAACCTGAGTTGCATCTTATCGGTGCTGGGAAATTATATTGATTTGTTTGCTATGTTTTAAATAGAGCTCCTAAATCTAAAAACAAAACATATCCATATGAGATTTTGAAAAAAACAAAACAAAAACTCGTCTTATTTTTCGAACTTGGGGTTGTTTGGCTTATGTCAGAATCTCTGATCCCAACATGTAACATTGGTTATGCAGTAAACAAAAAAAGCTTATAGGTTTTTGACCTAAATGCGAAAGCGATCATAGAAGTAAAATGATGTTGACTTCCATGAAAATAAAATTCTCTTTTAAAATTGAGGAATAATGGGGGCATCGAACCAAGTTACGTTCTTGTAATGAGGAGCACTGAAAGCAACAAACAACGCGAAACCTAAACTGAAAGAAGTAAGAGAGTCCATAGTGTTAAAGATTATGGACCCAACTATACGAATATAACTTAGAAGAAGATTCTGCAAATCTTCAAGAAGTTTTGTCATTTTTGGATCCAAATTTATGAAAAGAATTTATTAAACGAGAAGATGGATTCTCTAGAGTCTAACAAGACCTGACATTTATTAGACTTGCCTCCTGGTTGCAAATCGATAAGTTGTAAATGATTTTGAAAAAAAACTAAAACTCGATGTAACTATTGATAAATGCAAGGCTCGCCTTATAGCCAAAGATTGAACAAAGAGAAAATAATTTATTTTCTCGACAATTTTTACCGGTCACTAGAATTACATCCATGAGTACTCATTTCACTAGTTGTTATTCATAACTTGTGATACACCAAATGGATGTTAACACATCTTTTTTAAACGGCGACTTTGATGGAGAAATCTATGTTGGAACAACCTGAAGGTTTTGTGATTCATGGAAAAGAAAACAAGGTCTGAAGTTAGATAAATTTTTGTATGATCTTAAACAAGCTCTTAGAAATGACATGAAAAGTTTTGATAACTTGATTATATCGAATGAATTTAAAGTGAATGAAAGTGACAAATGTAGTTATTACAAATCTGGAATGGCATTTGCACTATCATATGTCTCTAGTAGATGACCTACTCATATTTAGTTCAAACATTCATGTTGTAAATATTGTAATTATTATTGTGAAACAACTTTGATATGAAATATCTAAGAGAAAACGAGTGTAATCCGTGAAATAAATATTACTAGGTCAGAAAAGGAATTTATTTGGATCAGCTCACTTATGTTGAAAATATCCTAAAGAAAATACAAATACTTTGACTGTAAATGTGTTTGCACGCCATATGATTCAAGTGTGAAACTTTTAAAGAACATTGATCAATGATTATACAAACGGAATATCGCGAGCATCATTGGGAGCCTCAGGTGTGTCATTGGTTGTACTAGACCCAACTTTGTATGTCGTAGAACATTATCCAGGTTCACCAATAAACCTAGTATGAAGTATTGGCATGCTATCAAAAAAGTCATGAGTACCTAAAAAGAACCATAAGTCTCGGATTACATTATCAAATATTTTTTGTCACCTTGAAGGATACATTGATGTTGATTGAAACACTTGAAGTAACAATGTCGATTTACAAGATACGGGGTTTGAATTGTAATGGCACCTTTTAAAAATTCTATTAAAACTTAAAAATAACTCAAGATTGATCTTGTTATGAAAACAGAAAACAGAGAACGTTCTTGATTTTTGTAGTAAAAAAAAGAACGTTCCTCTGATTAGTTGAAACAGAATCATGTTTATGTTATCTTAGTTAATTAATTCAGTATGATAAATAAAGAGATATGATAGAGAATACCACACAAAGATTTTATCCTGGTTCACCCAAACGTGGGTTACGTCCAGTCCTCACACTGTGAGATTTTTCACTAAGTGTTTAAAAACAAAGAGCTTTCTTGATCCTTACAACACCTAGTCTAGATCAACCTTGATCTATTTCAACCTCTATTGCTTTCCACCCAGAAAGCAATCCACACCTATCTAAACTTGATAGAATGTAATCTTAAACAAACTATAAAGAAACTCTTATATAGTTTGATTTTTACAATTTGATTGTTTTGACAGCCAATGTATGATTGCCTCTGTTATTGCAGAATTTCAAGTATCTATGTGATTGATTTATGGATTCGAAGCACTTGATTTCTTTCTTTGAATCGGATATTAGCCTTCTATTTATGGTTGTAGAGGCATTTGAATGAAGGTTACAAGAGCTGTGTTGAAGACGGCTCTGCTTTGACTGAACATTATTGGTTTTTGACTATTGGTTAGCATTTAAAGCATTCTGTCCTTTTTAGAAAGTACTCTTGACGTTTCTTCATGATCTTGGATGGCTACATTCTCTGTCTTGAGTCTTGAGTGTAGCTAAGAATGTTGGAGATGAATTACAGACCAAAATCAGAGAAGAAGCAGTGTTGCTGTTATTGTGCAGAAAACGGAGAATGATTAAACGTTCTTGATTTGTCAGTTTGAACTTTCTGAGCTTCAATAATCATTAGGAGTTCCCGTTTTAATCGTCTGATTTCCTTTGCAATTGTCTTGTCATATGTCAAGATTGATCGAACTTTCTTGACATTTATTTTGGAGTTTGCAATTGTCATGACTTGTTGTGTCTTTTGAGTCCTTGTCCTTAAGACCAAATAGCCTTTTCGAGTTGGTATGAATCCTACTTGCTCTTTGCATGTACTGATTAGAATATGAATAATTTCCAGGGCAGACTCTTTGTTAAAGAGATAGAAAAGTATTGACCAATATGCTGTGATACAATTTGAAGCTGGAAGATCATTCTCTATTATGATGCAGAATGATCTTGTTGTTGTCTTTTCTTGATTTTGTTCTTAATTAAATCCACTCAAAAACACATGTTAAATTAACATAACATTTTAGAATCATAATTAACTTTCTTAATTAACCTTTGTTTATTTTCATCAAAACTTTAAATATAGAGTTTGTCTCAGCAACACCTTATTAGATGACTCGATGGTGTTGTAATTTGGAAATCGAAGAAACATACGATACTGGCTTAGTTCACTATGGAGTATAAAATGATAACACTAGCTACAACTAGATATAAAGCAAGTTGGTTGAGATGCTTGCTACTTGAGATCCCTATATGGGAAAAACCTATGGTAGTTGTGTTGATCCACTGTGATAATTGCTGGAGCATTCACTAGACAGAGATATATATGCAGGGTCATAAATGCACGAGCTTTTGAGAATTCACCTATGAAAAAGCTGTGTGTGGGTTTGATGTTAGAGATAGAATTCAAGACAACGAGTCACTCTTGTTGAATCTGAATTTACTTGTTATGCAAATGTTCAAGCTGGAAGACACCATTACTTATGCATAATCTTATAGTAGCATTTGACACTATTTCATAAGAGAAAAAAAATTAAATTCAAGTGAGGGATTGTTGGAAATAGTGATGAGTATAATAAGAGCTAGTTGGTGTGAATTGAAAAAAAATTAAGAAGTCCCACATAGAAGGGATAACACACACTAGTAGTGTTTATAAGGTAGAGGTATGTCAATTGGGGTGTTCTCCAAGGGATACCCAATTTTATGAAGGAATAAGAACACACATAAATAGACCACCACACATGTGCGCGCTGCCACCCTCGTCTGGCCGGCCAAACTCGGCTCGATTGAGCTTGGACTTGGACTTGGGCTTGGGCTAAGTGGTGTATTGTTTTTTAGTATCCAAAAAATTAAAAAATTATTTATTTGTTAAACTAAGTGCATGCGTTTTTCTATCATTGATATATTGTACCGCGCATCAGTTTGCCTAGGTTAAAACCTTAGCAGTTTTTGCCCTAGTCAAAACCTAGAAAATTCAATCGCATTTATGTGGATCCAGTTTACATGGATCAAGATTTTTCCTCTCCTTTGGTTGAAGAGATCCTTATTTATAGAGATTCGCTCAGCTGGAAAGAGCACCACCAAAAGTACTCGAACATTCAAGACTTTTCTATGTTCTCCTTTCTACTTCATCTTTTTCTTCTTTATTTCGACTAGTCATAGTACCAATTACGAGTGGCAGCCATTAAACTGCCATATTGAAGAGGTAATGCAAAAACTGTTCTTTCTATGGTACAATAGAACTCCAATATATAGTTCTGTATGACTGCTTTATCCTTCAAGACTTCACGGTTGAAGTTTGTATTGCAAATTTAGACAGTATCGCGAAAACTCTTAAGAGAGCGATCTCAGTCCATGACTCAACCCAGTAATATCTTGATGACATAAATGTATTTTGAAAACAGTTTTCGAAACTCAGAAACAACACTATATTTTTTATAATATACCACAAATCATAAAGTAAAAACAATGTTATAAAAATTATATAGTTTAAATATCAAAATTTAGTGGTTCGATATTCTTTTTCTTCTTAAATCTAGATCCAAATTGTAAGATTTATAAAGTATTGGATCCTTATGATTAAATATACACCAAAAATTATTTTTTTTCTTCAAGTTTTCTATTCTTGTTACTCTTTGGTCCTTCAAATTTGTGAAAAGAAAAATATCGATTATTTTCTATAAAATCTCTTTTACCAACAACTATTAGGCCACTTCTTTATCTCTAAATTTCCTCTCTTTTTGGATATTATTGTGAATATTATATTGTCATGTAAAATCAGTAATCATATAAAAATAGAATGAAATATATCATAATTTAGTCATAAAAATCAAGATGAATTAATTAAATATATGTATAAAAAAAAAACATGAACATGATTAATATTGCATCAAATGTAATGAAATGTTCAGTAAAAAAAAACATAATAAAATTCATTTATTATATGACTTTAAAAAAAATTATAAAATAAATAAGCATAAAGTCAAGCTTTGCACAAAATATTCAAATTTTATGAACGGTTCAGTTACCTGCATCTTATAATATAAGAAAAAAAATAGTCAATAAATAAATATATATAGTATATATATATATATATATGTGTGTGATTCAAAGGTTAATCGATACATTTATTTCTTTGACATTTTGCTTATAGCATGAGATAGAGAAAGTAATAGATATTAAATTATAAAATGAAATGATACATGTATGCAACTTAATAATAATTAAAAAAATAAATAAAATACAAAACTTTTTTAACAGATGAATCAACAAACAAAAAACTTACTCTGTTACTCAAGAGACAGGAGATGAGATATGTTAAAAGAAAAGACTATACAAAACACGTAAATAATGTTTTCAAAGGAAGAAATATGAAGAGAAAGATGGATAAAAGTAGTAAAGCTAATGCAACATTATCTTACAATAGAAAGTAATAAGTACACAAATTGATGGCTTGTTAGTGATTCAAATTGTTAAGATCACAACTTCAATTTGGAGACATGCAAGAAATTAATTAGAGTGTAAAAAAAGAAGAAACAAAGTCAAAAAAACTTCTTAATTTGTAAATCAAATGTAAAAATTATTTAATTTAAAGTGTTTCAAAATCAGTCTATAATATTTTGATATGTGACATTTATATGACAAATCAGTAAAAGTTAATATAATAGTTTGACAAATCAATTGAATGATTAAGTTGATTAAATATTTGAACAAACTATTTTAAAATTATAAGAATGACTTAAAAAATGCAAGTGGTTTAAAAGTCAGAGATGAATTTTAAATATTTATTCTATGTATTTAATTAGATGATAATTAAATTTTATAAAATACATTTATAATTAATTTGATAAGTTGGAAACGCGTCAGATTTTGAAGCTTTAGCATGACAGTACTGTCTTTTCCCAGATAAATTGTTGCCACTGGAATTTGGTTTTACTTCCTTTATGAAAGTTCTTGTTTTCTTTCCAAAGGCAGACAGAAAACCAAGAGGTCTTTGAGTGCATGGATGGTGTTTTTGTATGCATAGTCATCATCATGCACAACAAAAGACATATTCATGCATAAAGGCCAATGCATAGTCATCATATCCATCACGTTTACTACCCCGGCTCAAAATTTATTTTTATGCCCAAATAATGCAACATTGAAGGTTAAGTCAAATAGAAAACCAGCGGTATTTATTAAGTCTTTTTTTTTAGGGGATTTATTAAGATCTTTGTAATTATAAAGAATAAAAAGACTTGTGTTGAAAATATAATTTGTTAAACTTTAATATTTTTATTTGCATTTCTACATCATGTAATTTCTAAAAATCACAATTCATTTTATAAAAACTACAAATGTAGTTTTTTTAAAGTACAGTGATTCAATGTGATTATATAAATTTAAAGTATATCATATGCGTTAATTTGTCTAATAATTATCTTTTAAATTGTAACTTTTTAATTAAAAAAAATGATATTCATGTATTCAAATTAGTAGAAATTATATTGAATCAAAAATTATAATTCAAAGTTGTTAAATAAAAAATGATAAAATCTACGAACAAACTTACAACATTTAGATTAATAGAAAAAACGGTAAAATATCTAAAAATATGACAAAATATACAACAACAAAAAATAAACAAAATTGAGGTATCTAGAATGATCATGTTTTAGATATGTAACGTTGATGGCGTCAAAATTATTGATTGCATTTGTATTTGATCAAAACTAATTTATTAATTAGAACTAAATAACACTACAACAAAACGAAAAAATAAAATACTATACCAAAACGACGAATAAATATAATGTCGTACGAAAACATAAAAAAAAAATTAATAATATATATAAAATACTTATTTAAATAAACAAAAATAAAAACAATATAAAAAAATAATTTTAGACAAAAAAAAACTATAAATCACATGCAAAAAAGATAAAGGCAAACAAAAAATAAAAAGGTGCAACTCAACTTCTATAGTAGTTAAACCAATTGGCACATATGAATGGAATTTTTGGTCAACTATATTGCGATTTGAGTTCAAATTTCGAAATTCCTCCAAGTGGTAAGTTATATTTAATCTAAGATGTAAATTTCAATGGAATGTGATATGTTATAACATAGGAGCATGTGCCTCTCTAATCTAGATTCTAATTTCTTTAAATAATTTATTCTTATAATAATAATTACTCATTCAACCATCGCCGCATATATATATATATTATATATATAATATTATAAATATATAATATATAAGAAAATTATTAAATAACACAAAAATATTATTTATTAATAATATAATTTCTTGTTAATATAAATGTATCAATGACATAAATATAAAATAAAATATTCTATTAAAATAATATAGTGATATAATTAATTAATTATATTTGAAAACTATATTAAAATTATAACAGATTAATTTTGATATAATTTTTTATATCATTATTATAGGATAGTTGAGTATAATATAATTCCTTAACAAAAATAGATTTTTAGAGTAACTACTCCCACAATAGTGGCAATTAAAGAGATTGTTTATGTAAATCTATATTCTTTTTAAACGGCTAAGTATTGTTAATTTGTTAAACTTTAAACTACTTTAATATTCATTTTTAACTCTTTATAAATTTTTTTTATAACTTTTACCTCAACAAGCTACTTATATCTCTTAATTTAATAAAAAATACTTATATCCCAACAAATTAATCCAATACATATATATATATAGTTTGGTTGAGTGTTTCGGCGTACTCATGAATAACATTTTGTCAACAAAAAGTCCTTATATAACTGTAACATAAATTTATACCTGAGTAAATTTTAAACGAATTATGAAATGCATTAATATGATCATTCATTCAATCATGAGAATAATCCCCTTTCCTATAAAGTTGATTTCACCTAAAGCAATGCAATATTAGAATTCCTAAGTTACTCAATGAATTGTTACCATAGTCCAACATTTAGATTTGTACAGTAGTTAACATCATGAGAGCTAAGAATTAAGAAGAAATAGCGAAGATGGAAATGGTAGGTGGAGAAAATCAGTTTATTAAAAGATAGGAAAAAAATGAAAGCGTGGAAAAGGACGAAGAATTTGAAACCAACTAACGAACGAAGCTGGCTAAACGGTAATGGTCGATGCAATTGCAAAATTGAGGACAAATTATTAAATGATGGTAGAAAGCAAAAGGACAGAGAAGAAACTTGCAGGAATATAAGCGTAATCTATTAGAGTACACCAACAAATGCAACAACACCTAATAAGGACACGCAAAAGCAGTATTTTTTCTGTTCCTCTCCCAAATTTCCATATTCAAAATACAATCATTAATTTATAGAACATGTCAGAATCTGTTCCTAAAATCAACTACATATTACACCATAGAGATTCATTTCCTATTCCTATCATCATCTGTTACACGAGATAATAATACTATTTTTAATAAATATTTTCATTTTGTTATAAAAAAAGACTAAAATAAGAGCTTGTATATTCTGCACCGTTATGGGTGTGATTCTATTCGAGATCATGTATTCTACATCACTCTACTACCCCTTATTATTACATGACGATTTGTTAGTTTTAAATAAGTAAATAATCACATAACATTAAGAGTAAAAGTCTGATGTAAAGTCGCACATTTAAAGAATAAAAGATTAAGAATAACATCCATAATTTATATATTATAACTAATACTACGATCTTAATATGAGCTAATAATAATAATAATAATTTTTTTAATGGTATTCCCATGTGATATCACCAATATTGGGTTAATTTAATTAATTGCATCACAAGTCATTCATTCTTAAGATCACAAAACATTTAAAATAAAATAAAAGAAGAAGAAAGACTCTAGTGACTCACTGCACTACTCTCTTTAGCACTTGTTTTTCCCCTGTCTCATGGATCACCAAAAGCCACCATCATCATTATCATCATTCATCACCATGTTGAATTGAATTGAATGAAATTAATTCCTCTGACAAAGTGACACTACCTCACATCACTCAATGATCAGCAAGCATTAGGTTCTCATCACTAAACATTTGTGGTGGTTGTGAATGCATATGCATAGTAACAGCTCTCGTAGACTTGTGGATAGTTTACCTTCAACACGACATATTCATTACCAGACCAAAGGTGTGGTTGAACCGATATTTATTATTTAACTTCTCCTCCTCATTGTTATCTTATTAGCCCTTCTCCACCACCACCACCACCCACCACCCTTGTTCTTGTTTTTCTTCTTCCACTCTCCTCACCTCCTTCACTCTTTCTTTGTCTTTCTTTGAAGGACAATCTCAACCTTTCTCTAAACTTCTCTGTTAAATTCTCAACCATGCTTTCACATCCATGTACCTTCACAGGTCACCGTTCTTCCTTTGTCTATTCTATTTAAAGTACCCCTGCATCATCAAAATCATATTAATATAGGACAAAACTATAATTTTCACAACTAATTAAATGTTCTCATATACATAATTTTCTCAATATTTGTTGTAGAAAAAAAAATTAAGGGAAGAAAACTAAGAAATATAAAAAACATAAGATGAAATTTAGCTATGTTTTGTCATTAATAAAATTGTGTCCATACCAAATTTGCCAAAAAAAAATAAAATAAAATAAAATTGACCTTTGGTTTTCGACACCATCTTGCCAATCTTGTCACAACATCCTTGGCAGTGTAGTGACATCTTCAATACAGCCGAAGAAACCGTCTGTTACATAAAACAAAAACTAAATTAGAAAATAATTAACAATTAACAAATAAATTAAAAGTAAAAAAAACATCACCGACCATTTAATAGAAACAAAAAGAAATAAATAAATAAAATAAAATAACCTTTTGTCTTTGTTTTTTGTCGTCGGTTTTATTGTCATCAGAAATTTTGTTTGATTCATTTTCCTTGTTCTCCTTCTCATTTTCCCTTCTTGGGTTGTGGAGAAATAAGTTAACATTTTCTTTGTCTTCTCGCTAGGTCTATCCCTCAATTTTGTGGGGTCCACATTTCGGTGACGTGTTTAACCTTTCCAGTCTCGCTCTCTCTTTTCAACACGTCTCCCACGCTTCAAACACACACAATATTTGTAAAAATTCAAATATTGAAAAAACAGAGAAAACAGAGTTCGATATTGTGTTGTGAGAACAAAATAAAAAAGAAACCTTTGGATCGAATGAAGTGTTTGATGATTTTGGAGCGCAACGTCGCAAATGCATAGCAACTTTCAAACCGTTGTGTGTTGTTGTTGTTGTTCTCTTCTCTTTCTCCATTGTATTTTATGTTATTGTCGTCATTGTTGTTGTATATTGTATTTAATTGTTATTGGTAATAGTTGTTTGATTGTTGTTGTCTTTGTATTGTCATTGGTGTTTCTGCATTTCCCTTATTTTCTTCTTTTTCTGTAAAATAATATAAAAAAAAAGTTTAAGGTAACATTTAATTATGACAATAGAAGAAATAAAACGAAATGGAGAGGTGAGAGGGGTATTACCGCCATTAAAAGAAGAAAAGAATGAGTGTGGGTTGGAATTGGAGAATAGAGGCTGTGTGTTGCGTAACTGAATATAAGAAATTATTAGGAGTAACAATTAGAAGTAATGCCAGTGTATAAATAGTGGGAAGACACCAATCGTGTTGTGCGTATGAAATCGGATAGTGTAGTCAATAAATCCTGATTTATGTGGTCAACGACTCGTAACTGTCGGATTTAAATCATTAGGTTAAAGATTACAGATTTAATTTTTTTTATAATTATTAAGAATATTCAATTTAGACATAAAATCATCCTATTTTAATTAAATCGTCAATGATCTTATTATGTTAATGCGTAGATTCTTGTAGGATTTTGATCCTTGGTGTATAATATTTGTGTAGAAAGTTAAAGACATCTTATGTATAAAAGATGTGGGTCTGAAGTAAATCGGTCTTTATAAAATTAATTTCCTTATAAATATATGGTTTTATATATGATTTTTAACACATCTTTTTTTTTTTAAATAGTAATTTAGTTGTAGCTGGTGTTAGGAAAAAACAAAAAATAATTAGTTATATTTATGGGGAATATTTTTTCTCTACCTGTGTAGATAAATAGCCACAAATTCCACATAACAAAAATAATTGCAGAAAATTAAATATGAGACAAACACACTTTTTGATGGGAGAGTCTTCTTAATAACATCTATCAACAATAACAACCTTATAACAAATTCTAGTGGGTATCCCAAAGTAACTCTCTAAGAAGATAAAATTACTCGAACTATATATTAAAATAACAAATTTAGTGTAGGAATAACATACTAAATTTATCGAATGGAACAAGTTTGATACATACATGTTACCACCGTCGAAACCAAACCCTTATTTTTCTTCTCTCATAACCGTTCTCTTTTTTCATTCATCACATCTAAAATAGGGATTTCAAATCCCTTTTATTTCCTTCAAATGGGCTTAGCTCAATAATATTTTTTTTCTTTTATTTATTTTATTTCAATAATAAT
>PGTU02006247.1:0-11956 GCA_002896215.2 Cicer echinospermum
TAACGAGCAGGGCTAGCAATTCTAGCAATTTGAATGACCATCAAGAACAACTTTCTATTTAGACTAAGCATAGCATATATGCAGGATGTTCCATGTGCGAAAAGATCATACAGTACATTGCAAATGAAAATGAAGGTAAAATGCAGTTTCGTCATCTCTAATTAACAACATGGTAAAACAAAACATGGATAGATTCATGAGCAATTAATCATACAACTAAAAAGTAGATTTTCACTGAGCCAATCGTTGGGCAATCGATTGGGGTGAAGATTTATTATGGAAACAGAAACCTGGGCCGAATTCAATCGATTGGTAATCGATTGATTGGTTCCTGAGCCCCTGGTCTCGAGCCAATCGATTTCCTATCGATTTGGTGAGGGATTCTTAATGAAAACAGAATCCTGGGCTGAATCAATCGTTGGTAATCGATTGATTGGTTCCTGAGCCCCTGACTTAAGGCCTAATCGATTGGGCAATCGATTTCTTAACTGATTCCTTTGAAAATTGTTTTCGAAATCGATTGGCTAATCGATTTTGTGAATTGGGCCAGTCCCTGTTACCCATCCAATCGATTGGGAATCGATTTCCTGTCAGTCTTCCAAAAATTCATGAATTAACCTAAGTCATTCCTAATCAAGTTCACCACTTAACACTTAGCAATTTCTACGCGATTTACTACGACATACAAAGGTTCGATAACCATCATACTCACACACAATACACAATACATAGCACTTACACTTCATCTCAGTTATCACGATAAATCAAAATTCGAATCACTCAATCATAAACTCAAATCAAACATGACTCGCGTGCGGCAGCACCCTAATGCAATGGTATATGTCCAAATGCATGGACTGAACTGGATTCCAAACCAAAACCTCCTCGAAGGGCCGTAAATCATAATTGTACCGCCTATCACAGGCCAAAGTACCAATTACCGGAGGTGCCACCTATCACGGGTCAGCACGATTTTACTAAAATGCGTAAATCATAAACGTCCACCTATCACGGTCAGTACAGTTTACCGAGGTGTCCACCTATCAAGGGTCAACACGATTTACTAAAAAAAAAGCGGTCGAACGTAAATGTACCACCTATCACGGGTCAGTACAGTTACCATGTGTCACCTATCTCACAGGTCGAACACGATTTACTAAATATAAATCGCAACGTACAACCTATCACAGGTCGTACAGTTTACCAAGGTGCCACATCACGGGTCAGCACAATCCACCAAAAATATAAATCGTAAATGTACCACCTATCACGGGTCAGTACAGTTACCATGGTGTCACCTATCACGGGTCAACACGATTTACTAAAATATAAATCGCAAACGTACAACCTACCACGGGTCCGTACAGTTTACCAAGGTGCACCTATCGGGTCGACACAATTTACCAAATGAATGAGCTGAGGCATACACAGACTCCTTAACAACTTAGGCAACAATATAAAGATCGCCTCTTTTAATAAACCCATCTTATCCTAAACCGACCTTTCAACAACTTAATTAAATAAGTCATTAAGAGATTCCCCGTCTTAATACCGATTTAACTTAATGATTTTCAAAACAAAACGTTAAGCAACAGTCATATAAGAAGATTCCCCATTCTTAATATCTTTGACTTAAACGATTTTCTCGCAAAACATGCAGTAACGAGTCATTAAGAGATTCCCCATTCTAATACTCATTTACCGAAACGATTTCAAAACGATAGTCAAGTAACCCGAACATTAAGAGATTCCCCATTCTCAACGCCCAGTTAACTTAAACATTTTCCTCAAATACACAATTAAGTAAACCGAGGTATTAAAAGTTCCCCATTTTTAATACTCGTTTAACTCTAATGGTTTTCAATTCCACAGAAACAAATTAAACATTACTTTCACATCAAACCATAATTCACAACAACTACACCAATTAACAAACATCAAGTTCATTTACCCATAATCATACACATTGACATTCAAATTCATTTACCACGAAACATTCATCACTATGAACAAAAACTAACTCTAAGGTTTTTACCCATAACGCACTAGTTTGGTTTTTCCCCAAATCGATACATTAAACCTAACAAATTCCTTCCCACACAACAAAGATAAGTCCCTAATGCAACTAGAAGTTTGGAAGGAGCCCTTACCTCAAAGTTAGCTTTATCGAGAGCTCCGGTTCCGCGAGAATTCCGGTAAAATCTCCGCATCGCAACGCGTTCCAAGTTAGTGCACTAGCACCGTGCACGAGGTGAGCAACTTTCCCTTCTATCTGTTGAGAAATGACGCGTTTGGATCTAGGAAGCAAACGGAGGGGTTTTGTGTTTGGAGTCTACAAAACCTGTATTTCTTCGTTTTCGAATCTAAGAGAGGAGAGATGAGTTACGAAAAGCCTTGATCTAACTCACCCCATAACCTTGGGTCGGAGTCTCTGCCGTGGTCGCGCTAAGTTAGGCTATGGTGGTTCTTGCGAGTATGGTTTAGTGTCAAGGTGTTACGATTCGCTGACGGACAGTAATTACAGTTGAGCGTGAAACGAAAAGAAATGGACGGAGGTAATGAAATTTGATGGTTCTTTGCTCACCGTGAACCTGACGAAGGACCGCAAATGGAAAATTTTTGATTTTGCCCTTCCTTTCTATTTCTTTCCTTTTGCTTTTACCTTTCTTCTTTTCCTTCCACTATCCTTTATATACTATTTTTCTTTTTCTTTTTTCCTTTTCTTCCCTTTTTAGTTTCCTTTTTTTTTCCCTCAAGCAACTATTAATAATAAAATAAATATACTTAAACAATATCTCAAAATCTAGATATTATTTATTACCTTTTCACACCCGGAACGCTTAAATGTAACCGTAAAGTATTTACGCCAGTTTAAATCCAACTTATTTATCGACAGAGAAATTCTAATTGCATCGAAATATCTTTTGATTATAAACCCAAAAATATTATTAAACTTGGCTTAAAGCCTCACAAAATCCAAAATATACAGAAAATCACCTAAACGTACTTTTAAATTATGGGTCTTACACGAAAACCTTGAACCTTGATCTAACTCTCCCCCAACCTTGGGTTACTAGTTTTGAAGAAAAGAAAGCGACGAAAATGAAAATGGAAGAAAAGAGAGAAATTTGGCCGCGGGAGAGGAAGAAGACGATGGATTTTCAATTTTCCTTCCTTTCTTTTTCTTTCCTTTCTTTTTCCTTTCTTCCTTTTTCCTTCCTTCCTTTTATACTATTTTCTTTTCCTTTTCCTTCCTTCTAGTTTTCCTTTCTTTTTCCCCCCAACCAAACATATATAGATATAATAAATATAACTTAACAAATATCTCAAAATCTAGATATTTGTTAAATTACCGTTTCACCCGAAACGCATTAAATTCTCCGTAAAGGATTCAACGCAGTTAAATTCAATTTATTTATCGACGAGAAATTTTAATTGGCATCAAAATATCTTTTTGATTATAAAACTCCAAAATATTATTAACTTTGGCTTAAAAGCCTCCGAGCCAAAATCCAAAATACACCAAAAATACATAAATGGTACTTTAAATTTATGGGTCTTACACTCTTCTTTATCTTGACGAATTTGAGGTCTGAAATTATATTTAATGTCTTACTTATGGTTAGATTCATCAAATAATCTAGCACAGCTAGTGACCCATAGCTAGAATCACTAAAGCACCCAAAAAGGATAATGTCGAAAATTCTAAATCCCATATACGTTTATGATGTTTAAAATTAGAGAAAATTATTACTCTATACTCATTTTTTCTTTTTCTTTTTTTTTTTAATATCCCACCTTAAATTTATCTATCTTTTAAATGAATAAAACCTATAAAAGATTTCCTACTCTACCATCTTCAATTTATATTTTGAAAATTTTGAAATTCAAAAGTTTTTCAAAACATAAATGTTTTTCTAAAAACTTGATTCAAATTACCAAAACACAAAAGCATATTGAAAAAAATTAAAGGTTGAATTTTCTAAAATGCATGTATTTTAGAAATTTTGATTTAAATTTCCCTGAACACGATCGGAGAACTTCTTTCAAGTTTTTCAATTATCAGTTTTTTTTATAAAAATGATGTAATTTTTAGTTTTATCTTTTTATAAAAACAAAAGTAAAATAATTTTTCTATTAAAGTTTAGGGTAGAGATATCATCTTAAAGTAAAAAAGTAAAACTTTCTTTTTTTTTTTCTCAACATCCTTGTAACACAAAATCCAACGAATTTGACTAAAAACAAAATAATACATATGAATTATGTAACACTTACAAACAAATATGCTTTTAGACATGATGTCACTACGACATATAGATAAACACAAAATCAATCCTAAAAAAAAAAGAGTTTAGAGAAAGAGAATTTTCTTTAATACTATATTTTATTTTATTTTTATTTTTATAAATGATACAAATGAGGATGGATAGGCCTTTTATAGGCTTATAAACACTTAGCTACTAAGCAAAGCAACTCTTAGTGTTAAAGCAAAACAACAAAACAGCGTACTAATCTAATCAAGCAGTTGTTGCTATCTAATAGCTTTTCAGTAGCTAATGCAAAAACATTTTTAATAGTTAACCATCCCTAATGTAAAGAAAATAAAAATAAAAACGATGCTCAATAGTTGATTTTGGTCAATTCATATATTTGTCTTAGTACTAGGAATGTGAGCATGTAATAACTCTCTAATCTTCTTGTGATTTGATTTGATTGATTTCCACATTACCTCTTAAATCAGCTTTTCAATATATTTCAGCATTTTTTTCGATTTGTATATAATCAATTTTAAAGGTTTTGTAAAAATATCTGAATTATATTTTTCAGTGGGACAATATCGACCACCACTTATTTTTAAGTAATTAATTATGTATCTTGTGAATCAAATATCAATATGTTGGATCGTCTTTGAAAAACGAGATTTGGGATAGTATAATAGCGATTGTCACAAAATATTTTTGTAGTCTATTTTGCTTCAGATGCTTCATGTCTAAAATATTCTCACATATTGTTTGAGAACACAAATTGTTGATGCTATATATTACGCTTATGGTTGTAGAAAAGTGAACAATAGGTTTTTTTTTCTTCAAAGACCATGATATTGTACACTTACCAAATGAAATACATACCCTAACGTGATTTCTTGTTTCTATTTCTTCAACCCAATCACTATTGTGTATCCAACAAGCTTCACATCAATATTATTACCTTTGATATATCTTAAAATGCTTTTTTGCTGCCTTGCTAATGGTTATATGTGGTCTTCCATGTATTGCTAAGCATCACTCATATATATATTTGGTTAGTTGCAGTAGATATTCAGGCATCCGAGTCAACTTTTATATAGGGTTAAAAGTCTACCCTTTGCGCCACTTTCTCGTTGTCCAACTTCAACTTTTCTTCAACCTGGATAAAACTGGTTTTGAATTCTGCATCTTGAATTTCATCAAAATATAGCATGCATACTTCTTCTGAGAAATAAGTGACCTCAATTCCAAGGAAATGGGACATTAGACACAAATATGTCATTTCAAAATGACTAATCATAGCCTTGTTGAACTCTACAACCATCTTTGAATTATTGCTAGTAAAAATCAAATCATCAACATATAGACATACAATAAGAGCATATCTTCGATCAATGAACATGATATATAGTGTGTGCTCAAATGGACATCTCTGAAAACCATTATGCACAAAATAAGAATAAATCTTCTTATACCATGCTCTTGATGTCTGCTTTAAACCATATAATGCTTTCTTCAATATGTAGAATGTATCTTTTTTTTCCTCTAACTATATATCCTGCAGGTTGCTCAACATATATATCTTCTTCCAAAGTACCATTAATAAATGTTAACTTAACATCCATTTGATGTATATTCCAATTATTTTGAGCCGAGAGAGAAATTAGCATTCTAATAGCATCTAATCTAACAACACGAGCAAATACCTCAAAATATTAATACTAGGTTTTTGCTTGTATCATTTGGCCACAAATCTCGCTTTAAAGCGATCAACTTCACCATTAGGTTTGTACTTTCTCTTGTACAACCACTTCACTCCTATAGACTTCTTGTTTGCTGGTAATTTTGTCAGCTCCCACGTTTTGTTCTTCTCAATTGCATTGATTTCTTCATCCATGGCTTTTCTCCAGTTCTCATCACTTGAGACTTCTTCAAAAGTAACTGGCTCACAATCAGCAAATAAAGAAAACTTGATAATTTCTTCATCTGATGGGTCATTATCGTTACCAAACACACAACCCTCCAATCTGGCTGGTAATTTGCGTTGCCTCTATTGTCTATTAGATGTTTATGGCTCGTTAGGAGTTGAATCTACATGAACATTCTCCTCTTCATATTTGTTTAAAACCTTAATCGACTTTTCTTGGGATTTTGAAGATCAATCCCACATTCCTCCTTCATCAAATGTCACATCTCAACTGATAATCACCTTTTTTGTCTATGGGTTGTAAAATTTGTAGGCATTTGAGTTTGAATTGTAGCCCATAAAGATACATATTTCACCTTTATCATCCAACTTCTTTCTAAGTTAATCTGGTACACGGATAAATGCAATACATCAAAATACTTTGAGATGCCGAATTGAGGGTCTCCTTTCACTCCAAGCTTCTTCAATAGTCTTTTCTTGGACACAATTTTTGGGCACCTGTTCAAAATATAATCTGGAGCAACAACTGATTTTGCCCAAAATTCCATAAGAATTTCTTTTCCTTTCAGCATCCATCTCACCATGCCCATAATTGTTGTGTTCTTTCTTTCAGCTACTGATTTGTTGTCGCACACGGGTCAAATACAATTGATAAAGTGTAAATAGAGGTAATAACTCGAATCATTTCGCAAGGACTTTTGATATAATAATAATAACTGAATTGAAAATTGAAACTAAAAAGGGGTTTTTTAGATTTTTGATTTAACATATGAGCAAAACGATTAATCCACTTATTCGAGTTCAAACCTATCACAGATTCTATCAATGAGTTTAATTTCTAATTTGTGATTCTATTCTTATTTGACTATAGAATATGATC
This sequence comes from Cicer echinospermum, assembly GCA_002896215.2. Taxonomy (NCBI): domain Eukaryota; kingdom Viridiplantae; phylum Streptophyta; class Magnoliopsida; order Fabales; family Fabaceae; genus Cicer; species Cicer echinospermum. The sequence continues at coordinate 7,055 of PGTU02006247.1, forward strand.
AAACAAGCATAATCAATCCTATGTGAATTTGGGTTTCTTTGATAGGATTAAGCATCACAATTATCAAAAATATTACAATTAACGATCAAGCATCGCAAAATTATAATTCAATTAAATTAGAAACTGAAACCAAATTCTTTCAAATAAATTTAACTAATCCTATTGAAAATTCAATTTAAGCAATCAAAATATCAATATAATCAAATAAACAAGAATAGAGAATCATGAATCGAAATTGACAATGTAAACCTGAATCTGAAGGGTGTTGTGAAACTCTGAACTCGTGGATCTAATCTTATAAAATTAGTCTTCCATGATATTAAAATTAAACTGTTATTTCTTGTAGCCTAATTTGAATCCTAATTTTCTTGTCTTAGAAAGAAACAAACTGCCAATATATAGTACTTGATATTGGGCTTTAGGGTTTAAAAACAAGTGACCCGCTAGTTAAAATTTTACAACGCTTGATCGTTAATTGTAATTTTTTTATGATTGTGATGCTTAATCCAATCAAAGAAACCAAATTCACATATGATTGATTACACTTGTTTGATCAATTCTATAGTCAAATAGCAATAGAATCACAAATTAAACTCATTGATAGAATCTCTGATAGGTCTGAAACTTGAATAAGTGGATTAATCGTTTTGCTCATCTGTTAAATCAAAAATCTAAAAAACCCCTTTTTAATTTCAATTTTTAATTTGGTTATTATTATTATTATTATTATTATTATTATTATTACTACTATTGTTATTATTATATCAGAAGTCCTTGCGAAACGATTCGAGTTATTACATCTATTTACATTTTATCAATTGTATTTGACCCTTGTGCGACAGCGGATCAAATTGGCGCCGTTGCCGGGGACTCTCTGATAATAATATTAATCATGTTCTTAGGCGACTGTCTCGGATTGCTCCGAAATTTTGCTAGAAAATCAGAAGAAAAATTAAATCAAGGAATAGGAGTCCGTATAAGTTCCTTATACGGAAAAATCCCAAATTCCTTCGTTTAGACCCTTTTTTGAATTTTTGGAATTTTCATATTCTCCAAAAGTTCCAAAAAAATTTGCGTTGCCCTTTAATTGATTTTTAGAAATTTTATGTGGTATTTTTATATTTTTTGGATTTTATTTGATAGAGTTTTCGATTTTTCACTTCAATGTTAGCATTCGAGACAGATTGTTGGAATTTTCATAATTGTTATTTTGTATTGCATTGTTATGATGATGCATGACTAGGTCTAGTTTCTGTGAATCTTATTCTCTTGAACCTAAAAGAGAATAGGACATTTCATTTACGCCGTAGACTTAATAGAGCTGCTAGTGTTAATGAGTTATAGTCAGATACTGAAATTGACAAACTTGTTGCAAACATGGTTGATGCGAATAATAGAACCTTAAGACAACTTGTTGGCACCTAATGTCAATTATAATGCATTATGTATCACATATCCTGAAGTTACTGTAACATTTGAACTTGAAATCTGGTTTAATACACTTGCTTCCAAGTTTAATGGTCTTGTAGGTGAGGATCCCCACAAACACTTGAAGGAATTCCGTATTGTGTGTTCTACCATGAGCCTCAAGGAGTAACAGAAGACCACATTAAGCTGAGAGCCTTCTCATTTTCACTCTAAGATGCTGCCAAGGACTGGTTATACTACCTTCAACCAGGTTCTGTTACAAGTTGGAATGATCTCAAGATATTGTTTCTAGAAAAATTCTTCCCTGCGTCAATAGCTGCTTTAATCAGAAAAGAAATATGTGGCATCAGGCAGATTGACAGGGAATCATTACATGAGTATTGGGAGAGATTCAAGAAATTAGTGTCAAGTTATCCTCATTACCAGATTTCTGAACAATTGCTCATCCATATTTTGATGAGGCTTGCTATCTATGGATAGAAGCATTCTGGATGCTGCTAGTGGGGAGAGCACTTGTCGATAAGACCCCAGAAGCGGCAAGGGATTTGATTGAGAACATGTCCATTAATTCTCAGCAGTTTACAACTAGAAGCAATTTAATAATGGTGACAAAGGGTGTGAATGAAATTCAGCTTCTTCCCACAAGAAATTTAAGAAGAAAACTTGATGAGCTCTACATCTTTAGTAAAAAAATTGGCAATAGGTAAAATCCAAGCAGTGGTCTGTGGTATTTGCACTTCTCTAGAGTATCCTTCATATTCATGTCCTACATTGCATGGAAGATCCAATTGATGATGCTCTCAAGCATATGCAGCAAATATATACAATCCTCAAGCCAACTATGATCTATCATCTAACATGTACAAATCCTGGTTGGAGAAACCATCCCACTTGAGATGGGGGAATTCATCTGCACAAACACAATCTAGGCAGCAACAGCAAAATATTCTAACAGCAAAACGAATGCACCTTCATTAGAGGACCTCTTAAACAGATGGCTGTCCAGAATCTCCAATTTCAACAAAGAACAGATTCCACCATTCAAAATTTGGGAACAAAGATTGGTCAGCTAGTCACTTCAATCAATCAATTGGCAGAATCAAGGGTCAAACCAATTTCCTGCACAGTCAGTAGTAAATCCAAATGCTCTCAATGTCAGTTCAATTACATTGAGGTCTGGGATAGGTGTTGAAATACCAAAGGTACCCTGAAACTGGAGTGAAAAATAACAAGGTTATTGAGGATACTTTGATATCTGAAACTGTTGATGTTGAGCAAAATATACCACTTCCTTTTCCTCAAAAGGCAGTGAAGACTAAGAAATGGATGAGGCAGATAGGGACAACGAGATTCTGGATAATTTAGGTAGGTGGAAGTGAATATTTCCCTTCCTGAAGCAATTTAAACAGATTCTAAGATATGTAAAATATCTAAAAGATTTGTGCACACACAAGAGAAGGGTATAAAAGGTAATGAAGAGTAAACAATGGGGTGAAATGTTTCAGCCTAATTTGCCCATGCCTCAGAAATGCAAGATCCAGGAACTTTTTTCCATCCATGTACATAGACAATAGTCAATTGTTGAAAATGCTATGTTGGATTTAGGAGTTTCATTAATGTTATTTGCCTATATCTATTTTTAACTCTCTTGCTATTGGACTTTTACAGAGTACAGGTGTTACCATTCAATAGCGAACAGGGAGCAATGCTCGTCCCGCTGGACTTGTGGATGATGTACTTGTTTGAGTTAATGAATTGATATTTCTGCAGATAGTTACATTCTGGACATGGAGGGAGATAATAAGACCAACAGGGCGCCTATCATCTTAGGCATACCATTCTTGAAAACTGCTAGAAACAAAATTGATGTGCATGTTTGGAACTCTATCATCTGGAATTTGGTGATAGCATTGTAAATTTAACATCTTTGATGCTATGAAACACCTTGTGGAAGAGCATTCTATTTTTCAAATTGAAATTGGCTTGCTGATTTGGTTGATGACACTTACCTCCGATATGTTTGCCACTAGATTTTTCCTTCATTGCTGGTTTTGATGATACTTTATATTGTGAATTATGTACAGTACTCAATTGTGCTTTGTGTGTGTGGCTGAGATCGAGAGCTGCTTGCAAGTTGATTGTAAGACCCATATTTTAAAGTACCATTTTATGTATTTTTGGTGTATTTTTGGAGTTTTATAATCAAAAAGATATTTTAATGCGATTAAAATCTCTCGTCGATAAATATTGAATTTAACTGCGGAAATCCTTTACGGAGAATTTAAGGCGTTTCGGGTGAAACAGTAATTTAATAAATATCTAGATTTGAGATATTTGTTAAGTTACTATTTATTAAATTTATATATGTTTGTGTTGGAGGGAAAAAGAAGGAAAACTAGAAGGAAGGAAAAGGAAAGAAAATAGTATATAAGGAAGGAAGGAAAAAGGAAGAAAAGGAAAACAAGGAAAGAAAAAGAAGGAAGGAAATCTAAAATTCCATCTCCTCTCTGAACCTCACGCAAGCAAACCCAAAATTCCATCCTTCTCCATTTTTCGTATTTCGTTGCTTCCTTTTTTCCACAAAGCTAGTGACCCAAGGTCGGTGAGAGTTAGATCAAGGTATTTTGCAACTCCACTCTCCTCTTTGATTCGAAAACGAAGAAAAAGGTTTTTGAGATCCAAAACAAAACGTCCGTTTCTCCTAGATCCGACCTCTTCTCTCCAGAGACAGAAGGGAAAGTTGCTCACCAACCAGCTATCGGTGCTAGTGAACTAATTTGGAAGCGGCGTTGCGAGCGGAATTTACCGGAATTACTCGCGGTATCGGAAACGCGCGTTAAAAGCTAACGTTGAGGTAAGGGCTCCTTCCAAACTCTAGTTGATTAGGGACTTATCTGTAGTTGTGTGGGAAGGAATTTGTTAGGGTTAAATTGTATCGATTTGGGGGAAAACGAAACTAGTGCGTATGGGTAAAAACCTTAGAGTTAGGTTTGTTTTATTGATGAATGTTTCGTGAATAATATGAATTTGAAGTTCATTGTATATTGCATTTATGAACAATATGAAATTGGTTGTATTGTGGTTTTATTTGCTTTGATTTTGTTGTTCGCGTTGTCTTTTTGACATGCTCTTAATTGAATATTGATGAAATTGATTTGTGTCATGGTTGGATTTGGAATAAATGTGAATTGATAATGTTTTGATGTGAGGAATTTGTTGAGTTTATGTGTAGTGAAATTTGAAAACCATTTAGTTAAATGAGTATTAAGAATGGGAATCTCTTAATGTCTCGTTTACTTAATGTGCGTTTGTTTGTGAAAAATCGTTTAAGTTAACTGGGCGTTAAGAATGGGGAATCTCTTAATGTCTCGGTTACTTAATATTTTGTTTTGAAAACCGTTTAAGTTAACTGGGCGTTAAGGATGGGGAATCTCTTAATGTCTCGGTTACTTAATATTTTGTTTAAAAGAAAAA
>PGTU02006249.1:0-13318 GCA_002896215.2 Cicer echinospermum
ATTCATATATTTTTAGTAATCATATTTGTAAAATCATATTTATAATATAATATTTTTTGAATATATAATAACAATGATCATTCAAGAAAATAAAATAAACAATCTTTTAAAGAATATATATGTCTCAACACATACAATCCAAATAATTCACGTTTTTAACAACTATATTCATAAAATCATATTTATAATATAATATTTCATTTGAATATATAATAACAACAATCATTCAAGAAAATATATAAACAATCTTTTTAAATATATATATTCAAAACAATCATAAAAATGGTAATTCAACAATCAGTAGAAATAAATCAATTCACAATCTATTTGTACAGTTCATAAAAACCAAATTTTAATAGAGTTAGGTTTTCGACATAAAATATTTTAATAAGAAAATACAATTCAAAATAACTAACTATTTTTCCATCTCAAATTCTCAATAAATGTACCATGAAAGTTTAAAGGGTGTGATTACTCACCTCTTGAAGCGTCCTTTTATACAAGTTTTGTATGTATTAATCATTCTAACCGCTGCTACTGTAAACACAATCATACTTTGCTCCTCTTTATGGTGGCCTATTATAGTTCTCTCTATTGAGTTTTTTTATTTTCTTCTTTGTATCTATTATAATTAAATATAATAAGATAGTATGACTAGCTGTCCATATTTGCCCACTAAAACATCTCTTGGTTTGTTACAAATAAACGAATACATATCAATCTATATAGGATTGTTTGTTTGTTTTGTTTGACTCCTTAATAATAGATAATTAGGTAGAAAAAAATTGTTTATAATAGCTTTGTTTTTTATCTATTTCACATAAACCGTTAACAAACAAAACAAATTCCTATTATTACAACAACGTACTATTGTTACCGTATTTTTAAGCAAATTAGTTGTTCATATAATAATAATATATAATAATAATAATAATGATATAATATAATAATAATAAATATAATAATAATATAATATAATTAATAATAATAATAATAATAATAATATAATAATAATAATAATAATATAATAATAACATTGATATAATCATAATAATCTATAAATTAGAATATTTTAAAATTTAATTATTTTAGTCCTTTGATTTAGGATATTACATTAACCAATTTGTGCATCCAAAAAGAGCATTTGTGTCATTGTATTAACATTTCGGTCATTTTCGTCCTTCCTAGGCTGTATTCTAGTCCAATTAGGGGTTTTAACCTATCTAGTGCAACCAATAGGTGAGTTTGTGTCATTGGATTAACATTTAGGTCATTTTCGTCCTCCCTAGACTTATTCTAGTCCAATATGATTTTTAACCAATCTTGTGGATACAATACGTGTGTTTGTGTCATTGGATAACATTTAGGTCCTTTTCGTCCCGCTAGACTTATTCTAGTCCATTTTGGGTTTTTAACCAATCTTGTGCATCCAATAAGTTCATTTGTGTCATTGGATTAACATTTAGGTCAATTTTCGTCCTCCCTATACTTATTCTAGTCCGATATGGGTTTTTAACCAATCTTGTGCATCCAATAGGTGTGTTTGTGTCATTGGATTTAACATTTAAGTCATTTTCGTCCTCCTTAAGCTAGTTCTAGTCCAATTAGGGTTTTTTAACCAATCTTGTGCATCCAATAAGTTCATCTGTGTCATTGGATTAACATTTAGATCGTTTCGACCTCCCTATGCTTATTCTTGTCCAATTACGATTTTTAACCAACCTTGTGCATCCAATACGTGTGTTTGTGTCATTGGATTAACATTTAGGTCATTTTCAACCTCCCTAGGTTATTATAGTGCCAATAGGTTATTAACCAATGTCTTTGTAACTTGTGTTTGTGTCATTGGATTAACACTTAGGTCATTTTCGTCCTCCCTAGGCTTATTCTAGTCCAATTAGGGTTTTTAACCAATCTTGTGCATCCAATAAGTTCATTTGTGTCATTGGATTAACATTTAGGTCATTTTCGTCCTCCCTAAGCTTATTCTAGTCCAATTAGGATTTTTAACACATCTTGTGCATCCAATAGGTATGTCATTTGTGTCATAGGATTAACATTTAGGTCATTTTCGTACTCCCTAAGCTTATTCTAGTTCAATTATGGTTTTTACCAATCTTGTGCATCCAATAAGTTCATTTGTGTCATTGGATTAGGTCATTTAGGCCGTGTTCGTCCTCCCTAATCTTATTCTAGTACTATTAGGATTTTTAACCAATCTTGTCCTCCATACATGTGTTTGTGTAACCATTCGATTAACATTTGTGTCATTGGATTAACATTTAGGTCATTTTCTTCCTCCCTAGGTTTATATTATATTCTGATTAGGTTTTTAAAACAATCTTGTGCATCCAATAGTCTCATTTGTGTCATTGGATTAACATTTAGGTCATTTTCGTCCTCCTAGGCTTATTCTAGTCCAATTTAGGGTTTTAACTAATCTTGTGCATCAATAACTTCATTTTGTGTCATTGAATTAACATTTAGGTCATTTTCGTCCTCCTCAGGCTTATTCTAGTACAATTAGGGTTTTTAACCAATCTTGTGCATTCAATACGTGTGTTTGTGTCATTGGATTAACATTTAGTTATTTTCGACCTCCCTAGGCTTATTATAGTCCAATTAGGGTTTTTAACCAATCTTGTGCATCCAATAGGTGTGTTTGTGTCATTCATTGGATTGTTTGTTTTAGGTCATTTTCATCCTCCTAGGCTTATTTTAAGTCCAATTAGGGTTTTTAACCAATCTTGTGCATCCAATAAGTTCATTTGTGTCATTGGATGAAACATTTAGGTCATTTTCGTCCTCCCTAAGGCTTATTCTTGTCCAATTAGGGTTTTTAACCAATCTTGTGCATCCAATAAGTGTCATTGTGTCATTGGATTAACATTTAGGTCATTTTCGTCCTCCCTAGGCTTATTCTGTCCAATTAAGGTTTTTAACCAATCTTGTGCATCCAATAAGTTCATTTGTGTCATTGGATTAACATTTAGGTCATTTTTCGTCCTCCCTAAGCTTATTCTAGTCCAATTAGGGTTTTTAACCAATCTTGTGCATCCAATAGTTCATTTGTGTCATTGGATGAACATTTAGGTCATTTTCGTCCTCCCTAGGCTTATTCTAGTCCAATTAGGGTTTTTAACCCATTCTTGTGCATCCAATAAGTTCATTTGTTTCATTGGATTACCATTTAGGTCATTTTCGTCCTCCCTAAGCTTATTCTAGTCCAATTAGGGTTTTTTAACCAATCTTGTGCATCCAATAGGTGTGTTTGTGTCATTGGATGAACATTTAGGTCATTTTCGTCCTCCCTAAGCTTATTCTTGTCCAATTAGGGTTTTTAACCAATCTTGTGCATCCAATAAGTTCATTTGTGTCATTGGATTAACATTTAGGTCATTTTCGTCCTCCCATAGATTATTCTAGTCCAATTAGGGTTTTTAACCAATCTTGTGCATCCAATAAGTTCATTTTGTGTCATTGACTTGAACATTTAGGTCATTTTCGTCCGCCCTAAGCTTATTCTTGTCCAATTAGGTGTTTTAACCAACCTTGTGCATTCACTAAGATGTTCATTTGTGTCATTGGATTAACATTTAGGTCATTTTCGTCCTCCCTAGGCTTATTCTAGTCCAATTAGGGTGTTTAACCGATCTTTGTGCATCCAATAGGTGTGTTTGTGTCATTGGATTAACATTTAGGTCATTTTCGTCCTCCCTAAGGCTTATTCTTGTTCATTATGGTTTTTTAACCAGTCTTGTGCATCCAACAAGTTCATTCGTGTCATTGGATTAACATTTAGGTCATTTTCGTCCTCCCTATGCTTATTCTAGTTCAATTAGGTTTTTAACCAAATCTTGTGCATCCAATAGGTGTTTTGTGTCATTCGATTAACATTTTAGTCATTTTCGTCCTTCCTAGGCTTATTCTAGTGCCATTACGGTTTTTAACCAATCTTGTGCATCCAATAAGTTCATTTGTGTCATTGGATTAACATTTAGGTCATTTTCGTCCTCCCTAGGCTTATTCAAGTCCAATAAGGGTTTTTAACCAATCTTGTGCATCCAATAAGTTCATTTGTGTCATTGGATTAACATTTAGGTCATTTTCATCCTCCCTAGGCTTATTCTACTCCATTTTAGGTTTTTTAACCAATCTTGTGCATCAATATGTTCATTTGTGTCATTTGATTAACATTTAGGTCATTTTCGTCCTCCTAGGCTTATTCTAGTTCAATTAGGGTTTTTAACCAATCTTGTGCATCCAATACGTGTGTTTGTTTCATTGGATTAACATTTAGGTCATTTTCGTCCTCCCTAGGCTTATTGTAGTCCAATTAGTTTTTAAAAACCTCTTGTGCATCCAATAAGTTGTTTTGTGTCATTGGATTAACATTTAGGTCATTTTCGTCCTCCCTAAGCTTATTCTAGTCCTAATTAGAGTTTTTAACCAATCTTGTGCATCCAATAAGTTCATTTGTGTCATTGGATAACATTTAGGTCATTTTCGTCCTCCCTAGGCTTATTCTTGTCCAATTAGGGTTTTTAACCAATCTTGTGCATCCAATAAGTTCATTTGTGTCATTTGATTGAACATTTAGGTCATTTTCGTCCTCCCTAGGCTTATTCTTGTCCAAAATACGGTTTTTAACCAATCTTGTGCATCCAATAAGTTCATTTGTGTAATTGGATTAACATTTAGGTCATTTTCATCCTCCCTAGGCTTATTCTAGTCCAATTAGGGTTTTTAACCAATCTTGTGCATCCAATAAGGTGTTTTTGTGTCATTGGATGAACATTTAGATCATTTTCGTCCTCCCTAGCTTATTCTGTCCAATTAGGGTTTTTAACCAATCTTGTGCATCCAATAAGTTAATTGTGTCATTGGATTAACATTTAGGTCATTTTCGTCCTCCCTAAGCTTATTCTAGTCCAATTAGGGTTTTTAACCAATCTTGTGCATCCAATAAGTTCAATTTGTGTCATTGGATGAACATTTAGGTCATTTTCGTCTTCCCTAGGCTTATGCAAGTCCAATTAGGGTTTTTAACCTATCTTGTGCATCCAATAGGTGTCATTTGTGTTATTGGATTTACATTTAGGTCATTTTCGTCCTCCTTAACCTTATTCTAGTTCATTTAAGGGTTTTTTAACCAATCTTGTGCATCCAATAAGTTTATTTGTGTCATTGGATGAACATTTAGGTCATTTTCGTCCTCCCTAGCCTTATTCTTGTCCAATTAGGGTTTTTAACCAAATCTTGTGCATCCAATAAGTTCATTTGTGTCATTGGATTAACATTTAGTTCACTTTCAACCTCCCTAAGCTTATTCTAGTCCAATTTGGTTTTTTAACCAATCTTGTGCATCAATATAGTGTCATTTGTGTCATTGGATTAACATTTAGGTCATTTTCGTCCTCCTAAGCTTATTCTAGTCCAATAGGGTTTTTAACAAATCTTGTGCATCCAATTAGTTCATTTGTGTCATTGATTATCATTTAGGTCATTTTCGTCCTCCCTAGGCTTATTCTAGTCCAATTAGGGTTTTTAACCAATCTTGTGCATCCAATAAGTTCATATGTGTCATGGATGAACATTTAGGTCATTTTCGATCTCCCTAGGCTTATTCTAGTCCAATTAGGATTTTTAACCAATCTTGTGCATCCAATACAAGTTCATTTGTGTCATTGGATTAACATATAGGTCATTTTCGTCCTCCTAGGGTTATTCTAGTCCTAGTGTCGTAACCAATCTTGTGCATCCAATAGTGTGTTTGTGTCATTGGATTAACATTTAGGTCATTTTCGTCCTCCCTAGGCTTATTCTTGTAGTCCAATTAGGTTTTTTAACCAATCTTGTGCATCCAATAAGTTTATTTGTGTCATTGGATTAACATTTTAGGTCATTTTCGTCCTCCCTAAGCTTATTCTAGTCCAATTAGGGTTTTAACAATCTTGTGCAACCAATCATTGTGTTAGTGTGAACATTTAGGTCATTTTGGTTTAGGCTTTATCTTGTCCATTTAGGTTTTTAACATGTCTTGTGCATCCGATCAGTTCATTTATGTCATTGGATGAACATTTAGGTCATTTTCGTCCTCCCTAAGGCTTATTCTTGTCCAATTAGGGGTTTTTAACCAATCTTGTGCATCCAATAAGTTCATTTGTGTGTTCATTGGATGAACATTTAGGTCATTTTCGTCCTCCCTAGGCTTATTCTTGTCCAATTAGGGTTTTTAACCAATCTTGTGCATCCAATAAGTTCATTTGTGTCATTGGATTAACATTTAGGTCATTTTCGTCCTCCCTAGGCTTATTCTAGTCCAATTAGGGTTTTTAAACAATCTTGTGCATCCAATAGGTGTGTTTGTGTCATTGGATTAACATTTAGGTCATTTTCGTCCTCCCTAAGCTTATTCTAGTCCATAAAGGGTTTTAACCAATCTTGTGCATCCAATAAGTTCATTTGTGTCATTGGATTAACATTTAGGTCATTTTCGTCCTCCCTAGGCTTATTCTAGTCCAATTAAGGTTTTTAACCTATCTTGTGCATCCAATAGGTGTCATTTGTGTTATTGGATTAACATTTAGGTCATTTTCGTCCTCCCTAGGCTTATTCAAGTCCAATTATTATTTTTGATCAATCTTGTGCATCCAATACGTGTGTTTGTGTCATTGGATTAACATTTAGGTCATTTTTGTCCTCCAAAGGCTTATTCTAGTCCATTTAGGGTTTTAAGCAATCTTGAGAATCCAATAAGTTCATCTGTGTAATTGGATTAACATTTAGGTCATTTTCGTCTTCCCTAGGCTGATTCTAGTCTGGTTAGGGGTTTTAACCAATCTTGTGCATCCAATAGGAGTGTTTGTGTCATTGAATGAACATTTAAGTCATTTTCGTCCTCCCTAAGCTTGTTCTAATCCAATTAGGGTTTTTAACCAATCTTGTGCGTCCAATAAGTTCATTTGAATCATTGGATTAACATTTAGGTCATTTTCGTCCTCCCTAAGCTTATTGTAGTCCAATTATAGCTTTTAACCAATCTTGTGCATCCAATAAGTTCGTCTACATCTTTTAACCAATCTTGTGCATCCAATAGGTGTGTTTGTGTCGTAGGATTAACATTTAGGTCATTTTCGTCATCCCTTGACATATTCTAGTCCAATTAGGGTTTTTAACCAATCTTGTGCATCCAATAAGTGTCATTTTGTGTTAGGAGATTAACATTTAGGTCATTTTCGACCTCCCTAAGCTTATTCTAGTCCGATTAGTGTTTTTAACCTATCTTGTGCATCCAATAGGTGTGTTGGTGTCATTGATGAACATTAAGGTCATTTTCGTCCTCCCTAAGCTTATTCTAGTACAATTAGGGTTTTTAACCAATCTTGTGCATCCAATAAGTTCATTTGTGTCATTGGATTAACATCTAGATCATTGTTCGTCCTCCCTAGGCTTATTCTAGTCCAATTAGGGTTTTTAACCAATCTTGTGCATTTCCAATAAGTTCATTTGTGTCATTGGATTAACATTTAGGTCATTTTGGTCCTCCATACATTATTCTAGTCCAATTAAGGTTTTTAACCAATCTTGTGCATCCAATAAGTTCATTTGTGTAATTGGATAAACATTTAGGTCATTTTCGTCCTCCCTAGGCTTATTCTAGTCCAAATAGGGTTTTTAACCAATCTTGTGCATTCAATACGTGTGTTTGTTCATTAAGATTAACATTTAGGTCATTTTCGTCCTCCCTAGGCTTATTCTAATCCAATTAGGATAATTAACCAATCTTGTGCAACCAATAAGTGTATTAGTGTCATTGAATTCACATTTAGGTCTTTTTCGTCCTTCCTATACTTATTCTAGTCCATTTAGGGTTTTTTAACCAATCTTGTGCATCCAATAGGTGTGTTTGTGTCATTGGATTAACATTTAGGTCATTTTCGTCCTTCCTAGGCTTATTCTAGTCCAATTAGGGTTTTTAACCAATTTTTGTGCATTTAATAAGTTCATTTGTGTCATTGGATTAACATTTAGGTCATTTTGGTCCTCCGTAACATGATTCTAGTCCAACTAAGGTTTTTAACCAATCTTGTGCATCCAATAAGTTCATTTGTGTCATTGGATTAACATTTATGTCATTTTCGTCCACAGTAGGCTTATTCTAGTCCAAATAGGGTTTTTAACAAATCTCGTGCATTCAATACGTGTTTTGTGTGCATATGATTAACATTTCGGTCATTTTCGTCCTCCCTAGGCTTATTCTAGTCCAATTAGGGTAATTTACCAATCTTGTGCATCCAATAGCTGTATTTGTGTCATTGGATTAACATTTAGGTCATTTTCGTCCTCCCTATGCTTATTCTAGTCCAATTAAGGTTTTTAACCAATCTTTTGCAACCAATAGGTGTGTTTGTGTCGTTTGATTAACATTTAGGTCATTTTCGTCCTCCCTAATCTTATTCTACTCCAATTACGGTTTTTAACCAATCTTGTGCATCTAATAAGTTCATTTGTGTCATTGGATTAACATTTAGGTCATTTTCGTCATCCCCTAGGCTTATTCTAGTCCAATTATGGTTTTTAACCAATCTTGTGCATCCAATAGGTGTGTTTGTGTCATTGGATTAACATTTAGGTCATTTTTATCTAGGCTTATTCTTGTCCAATTAGGTTTTTTAACCAATCTTGTGCATCCAATCGGTTCATTTCTGTCATTGGTTAACATTTAGATTATTCTAGTCCAATTAAAGTTTTTAACCAATCTTGTGCATCCAATAAGTTCATTTGTGTCATTGGATGAACATTTAGGTCATTTTCTTCCTCCTTAGGCTTATTCAAGTCCGAATTGGGTTTTTAACCTATCTTGTGCATCCAATAGGTGTGTTTGTGTCATTGGATTAACATTTAGGTCATTTTTCTCCTCCCTAGGCTTATTCAAGTCCGATTAGGGTTTTTTAACCTATCTTGTGCAACCAATAATGTGTTTGTGTCATTGGATTAACATTTAGGTCATTTTCGTCCTCCTTAGGCTTATTCTAGTCCAATTAGGGTTTTTAACCAATCTTGTGCATCCAATACGTGTGTTTGTGTCATTGGATTAACATTTAGGTCATTTTTGTCCTCCCTAGACTTAGTCTAGTCCAATTAGGATTTTTAACCAATCTTGTGCATCCAATAAGTTCATTTGTGTCATTGGATTAACATTTAGGTCATTTTCGTGCTCCCTAGGCTTATTCTAGTCCAATTAGGGTTTTTAACAATCTTGTGCAACCAATAGGTTGTGTTTGTGGCGTTGGATTGAACATTTAGGATCATTTTCGTCCTCCCTAAGCATATTCTAGTCCAAATAGGGTTTTTAACCAATCTTGTGCATTCAATAAGTGTGTTTGTTGTCATATGATGAACATTTAGGTCATTTTCGTCCTCACCTAGCTTATTCTTGTCCAATTAGGGTTTTAACCAATCTTGTGCATCCAATAGGTTCATTTGTGTCATTGGATTAACATTTATGTCATTTTCGTCCTCTCTAGACTTTATTCTAGTCCAATTAGGGTTTTTAACCAATCTTGTGCATCCAATGAGGTCATTTGTGTCATTGGATGAACATTTAGGTCATTTTCGTCCTCCCTAGGCTTATTCTAGTCCAATTAGGGTTTTTAACCAATCTTGTGCAACCAGTTGTGTTTGTGTCATTGGATCAACATTTAGGTCATTTTCGTCCTCCAAAGCTTATTCTAGTTCATTAGGGTTTTTAAACAATCTTGTCTCTTGCATTTTGGTTTATTTAGGTCATCCTCCCTAAGCTTATTCTTGTTCAATTAGGGTTTTTAACCGATCTTGTGCATCCAATAAGTGTGTTTGTGTCATTGGATTAACATTTAGGTCATGTTCGTCCTCCCTAGGCTTATTCTAGTCCAATTAGGGTTTTTAACCAATCTTGTGCATCCAATTAGTTCATTTGTGTCATTGGATAAACATTTAGGTCATTTTCGTCCTCCCTATGCTTATTCTGGTCCAATTACAGTTTTTAACCAATCTTGTGCATCCAATAAGTTCATTTGTGTCATTGGATGAACATTTAGGTCATTTTCATCCTCCCTAGGCTTATTCCAGTCCAATTAGGGTTTTTAACCAATCTTGTGCAACCAATAGGTGTGTGTTTGTGTCATTGGATTAACATTTAGGTCATTTTCGATCTCCCTAGGCTTATTCTTGTCCAATTACGGTTTTTAACAAATCTTGTGCAATCGATAAGTGTGTTTGTGTCATAAGATTACATTTAGGTCATTTTCATTATCCCTAAGCTTATTCTAGTCCAATTAGGATTTTTAACCAATCTTGTGCATCCAATAACTTCATTTGTGTCATTGGATTTCCATTTAGGTCATTTTCGTCCTCCTTAAGCTTATGATAGTCCAATTCTTGTTTTTAACCAATCTTGTGCATCCAATAGGTGTGTTTGTATCATTGGATTAACATTTAGGTCATTTTCGTCCTCCCTCAGCTTATTCAATGTCCAATTAGCGTTTTAACCCATCTTGTGCATCCAATATGTTCATTTGTGTCATTGGATTATTCTAATTAAATTTAGGGTAACCTATTTTGTCATTCAAGTACATTTTTTCGTCCTCCCTAGACTTATTCTAGTCCAATTATGGTTTTTAACTAATCTTGTGCATCCAATAGGTTTGTTTGTGGCATTGTGATGAACATTTAGGTCATTTTCGTCCTCCCTAAGCTTATTCTTAGTCCAATTAGGGTTTTTAACCAATCTTGTGCATCCAATAAGTTCATTTGTGTCATTGGATTAACATTTAGGTCATTTTTGTCCTCCCTAGGCTTCATTCTTGTCCAATTAGGGTCTTTAACAATCTTTGTGCATCCAATAGGTGTGTTTGTGTCATTGGATTAACATTTAGGTCATTTTCGTCCTCCCTAGGCTTATTCTAGTCCAATTAGGGTTTTTAACCAATCTTGTGCATCCAATACGTTCATTTGTGTCATTGGATTAACATTTAGGTCATTTTCGTCATCCCTAAGCATATTCTAGTCCAATTAGGGTATTCAACCAATCTTGTGCATCCAATAGGTGTATTTGTGTAATTGGATTAACATTTAGGCGATTTTCGTCCTCCCTAGGCTTATTCTAGTCGGATTAGGGTTTTTAACCTATCTTGTGCATCCAATAGGTGTGTTTGTGTCATTGGATTGAACATTTAGGTCAATTTCGTCCTTCCCTAATCTTATTCTAGTCCAATTAGGGGTTTTTAACCAATCTTGTGCGTCAAATAAGTTCATTTTTGTCATTGGATAAACAATTAGGGCATTTTCGTCCTCCCTAAGCTTTATTCTAGTCCAATTTGGTTTTTAACTAATCTTGTGCATCCAATAGGTGTGTTTGTGTGATTGGATTAACATTTAGATCATTTTCCTCCACCTTAAGATTATTCTAGTCCAGTTACGGTTTTTAACCAATCTTATGTATCCAATAAGTTCATTTATGTCATCGGATTAACATTTTGTAATAAGTGTGTTTTTGTCATTGGATTAACATTTAGGTCATTTTCATCCTCCCTAGTCTTATTCTAGTCCATTTAGGGTTTTTAACCAATTGTGTGTATCCAATATGTGTTTTCTGTCATTGGATTAACATTTTAGGTCTTTTTTGTCCTCTCTAGACTTATTCTAGTACATTTGGGGTTTTTAACAAATCTTGTGCATCCAATAGGCGTGTTTATGGCATTGGGATTACATTTAGGTAATTTTCGTCTTCCATAACCTTATTTTAGTCCTTTAGGGTTTTTAACAAATCATGTGTATCCAATACCTGTGTTTTTGTCATTGGATTAATTCATTTAGGATTTCTGTCAAATCTAGCGCATCCAATAAGTTCATTTGTGTCATTGGATTAACATTTAGGTCATTTTCGTCATCCCAAGGCTTATTCTAGTCCATTTAGGGTTTTTAACCAATCTTGGGAATCCAATAAGTGTGTTTGTGTCATTGTGTTAATATTTAGATCATTTTCATCCTCCTTAGGCTTATTCTAGTCCAATTAGGGTTTTTAACCAATCTTGTTCATTTAATAAGTTCATTTGTGTCATTGGATTACATTTAGGTCATTTTCGTCCTCCATAAGGCTTATTTCTAATCCGTTTATGATTTTTTAACCAGTCTTGTGCATCCAAAAGGTGTGTTTGTGTCATTGGATTAATATTTAGGTAATTTTTTCGTCCTCCAAGTCTTATTCTAGTCCAATTAGGGTTTTAACCAATCTTGTGTGTCCGATTGGTTCATTTCTGTAATTTGATTGAACATTTCGGACATTTTCGTCCTCCCTACGATTTTTCTAGTCCAATTAGGGTTTTTAAACAAATCTTGTACATCCAATAAGTTCATTTCTTTGTCGTTGGATTATCATTTAGATCATTTTTGTCCTCCTTAGGCTTATTCAAGTCCGATTTAGGGTTTTTAACCTATCTAGTGCAACCAATAGGTGTGTTTGTGTCATTCGATTAATCATTTAGGTCATTTTTTTTCTACTTAGGCTTATTTTAGTCCAATTTTGATTTTTAACGAATCTTGTGGATCCAATACGTGTGTTTGTGTCATTGGATTAACATTTAGGTCATTTTAGTCCGCCCTAAGATTATTCTAGTACATTTAGGGTTTTTAACCAATCTTGTGCATCCAATAAGTTCATTTGTGTCACTGGATTAACATTTAGGTCATTTTCATCCTCCCTAGGCTTATTCAAGTCGAATTAGGGTTTTTAACCAATCTTGTGCATTTAATAAGTTCATTTTGTGTCAGTGGATTAACATTTTAGGTCATTTTGGTCCTCCCTAACTTATTCTAGTCCAATTAAGGGTTTTTAACCAATCTTGTGCATCCAATAAGGTCATTTGTGTAATTGGATTAACATTTAGGTCATTTCCGTCCTCCCTAGGCTTATTCTAGTCCAAATAGGGTTTTTAACAAATCTTGTGCATTCAATACATGTGTTTGTTTCATAAGATAAAACATTACGGTCATTTTCGTCCTCCCTAGGCTTATTCTAGTCCAATTAGGTAATTAACCAATCTTGTGCATCCAATAGGTGTGTTTGTGTCATTGGATTAATATTTAGGTCATTTTCATCCTCCCTAGGCTTATTCTAGTCCAATTAGGGTTTTAACCAATCTTTCGCATTTAATAAGCTCCTTTGTGTCATTGGGTTAACATTTAGGTCATTTTCATCTTCCCTAGGTTATTCAAGTCCAATTAGGGTTTTTAACCTATCTTGTTGCATCCAATAGGTGTCTTTGTGTTATTGGAT
>PGTU02006251.1:0-12693 GCA_002896215.2 Cicer echinospermum
GACTGCCAGCAGTTAAGAAAGTTTAAACCTTCCCAAATAGAACTTGCCATCCATGAGTATACCATGAAGTTACAAAGGTGGTACCTGTGAAACGCACCCCCCACGGCGAAATAGGCGCAAGGAAAAAAGCAATAGACCAGACCAACCACAAAACGAAACGGTCCCTCCGTAACCAGTCAGCCACCATAATATCAAAAAAATCATTTTGATCTTTGGTAAATTTACCAAGAGCGATAGTCATAGTCATCCTCCTATTCAACTACTTCAACCATTTCCGAACACCTCCTAGCATTTCAGGATGGAATCTTCGAGTCTTTTTTCATTTTACATATGATATGATTTCTCGTAGACTGCCCCTCTCCCCCCCCCTTTTTCAAGAAAGAAGCCCCGCTCCCTAAGAAGGGGCCCCTCTCTGATAAGGAAGGAAACGAAAGAATCTCCATTTTATGACAAATCCGGTCCGATGGCTGTTCTCCACTAACCACAAGGATATAGGGACTCTATATTTCATCTTCGGTGCCATTGCTGGAGTGATGGGCACATGCTTCTCAGTATTGATTCGTATGGAATTAGCACGACCCGGCGATCAAATTCTTGGTGGGAATCATCAACTTTATAATGTTTTAATAACGGCTCACGCTTTTTTAATGATCTTTTTTATGGTTATGCCGGCGATGATAGGTGGATCTGGTAATTGGTCTGTTCCGATTCTTATAGGTGCACCTGACATGGCATTTCCACGATTAAATAATATTTCATTCTGGTTGTTGCCGCCAAGTCTCTTGCTCCTATTAAGCTCAGCCTTAGTAGAGGTGGGTAGCGGCACTGGGTGGACAGTCTATCCGCCCTTAAGTGGTATTACCAGCCATTCTGGAGGAGCAGTTGATTCAGCAATTTCTAGTCTTCATCTATCTGGTGTTTCATCCATTTTAGGTTCTATCAATTTTATAACAACTATCTCCAACATGCGTGGACCTGGAATGACTATGCATAGATCACCCCTATTTGTGTGGTCCGTTCCAGTAACAGCATTCCCACTTTTATTATCACTTCCGGTACTGGCAGGGGCAATTACAATGTTATTAACCGATCGAAACTTTAATACAACCTTTTCTGATCCCGCAGGAGGGGGAGACCCCATATTATACACAGCATCTCTTTCGGTTCTTCGGTCATCCAGAGGTGTATATTCCAATTCTGCCTGGATCCGGTATCATAAGTCATATCGTTTCGACTTTTTCGGGAAAACCGGTCTTCGGGTATCTAGGCATGGTTTATGCCATGATCAGTATTGGTGTTCTTGGATTTCTTGTTTGGGCTCATCATATGTTTACTGTGGGCTTAGACGTTGATACCCGTGCCTACTTCACCGCAGCTACCATGATCATAGCTGTCCCCACTGGAATTAAAATATTTAGTTGGATCGCTACCATGTGGGGGGGTTCGATACAATACAAAACACCCATGTTATTTGCTGTAGGGTTCATCTTTTTGTTCACCATAGGAGGACTCACTGGAATAGTCCCGGCAAATTCAGGGCTAGACATTGCTCTACATGATACTTATTATGTGGTTGCACATTTCCATTATGTACTTTCTATGGGAGCCGTTTTTGCTTTATTTGCAGGATTTCACTATTGGGTGGGTAAAATCTTTGGTCGGACATACCCTGAAACTTTAGGTCAAATCCATTTTTGGATCACTTTTTTCGGGGTTAATCTGACCCTCTTTCCCATGCATTTCTTAGGGCTTTCGGGTATGCCACGTCGCATTCCAGATTATCCAGATGCTTACGCTGGATGGAATGCCCTTAGCAGTTTTGGCTCTTATATATCCGTAGTTGGGATTCGTCGTTTCTTCGTGGTCGTAACAATAACTTCAAGCAGTGGAAATAACATAACAAGGGCGAACATTCCTTGGGCTGTTGAACAAAATTCAACCACACTGGAATGGCTGGTACAAAGTCCTCCAGCTTTTCATACTTTTGGAGAACTTCCAGCTATCAAGGAGACGAAAAGCTATGTTAAGTAAAAGAAGGAAGAAAAGGTCGCCGACTGCTACTAAGAACCTAACAGAACTTTTCAAAAATGTGGGTTCCAACGAAGAAGAGTTGAGGACCAACTTCGACCTAATTTAAGAGTTAAGAAAGCAAGCTCAGTTCAGAATGGCTACTTACCAACAGAGGATAGCGAGGTACTACAAGGCCAGAGTGAAATTTGGAAATTTGATCGAGCTGAGCCGGAGCTGCTCCTACTGACTATGACTGGACAGCAGTGGACTCTTTCTCAAAGTCTGACCCTGCCACCTATCTTTTTTTTTATGAAGCAACCATCACTGAAGTGAAGCAATTTTTTTTTGTAGCCAGCTCAACTCAATTTAACAGGTTAGTAGCGAAAGGTAAGGCTTCATTCCCGAGTGGACGAGAAGAAGGAGCAAGCCCTATTAAGATTAAGGGAAGAGAACATCATATCATCGGTTATACTATCCTGGAGTAGTTAGAGTAGTACTTGCTAAAGCTAAAGGTTTTCTCCCGCTAAAAACAGTCTACTAGATAAGCCAAGTAAAGAAGTGAGTGCCAGATACAGATGAAATGGTTTTATCTCCTTTTTACAGAAGTAAATTCCTCCTCCCCCTACCCTAGGGGTACTTATATTTTTAAGCTTTAGAGAATCCAGGTCCAGCGGAAGACTAAGTAAGGTACGGTATAAAGTCCAATCAATCTCCTCCAACAGAGGGCTCTGACCTGACCACAGTCAATCAGTCTATTGTTCTGGTTCTATAGAGTCTAACCCCGAAAAGGGAAGACTCCTCGTTTTTAGCCTGGTCCAGGTGTGGCATATCTTTACCATCTAGTAGCCCCGACAAGAGCAGTTACGTCTTTTGCTAAAGCCCTTACTAAATTACTAAACCACCAGGAACTAGTCTGGTTTGATATAAGCCTAGCTACCACGGAAAGCATAGTCAGAAGAGCTGAAAAGATAGCCATCTTACTCTCGGACCTTGCCTTAATAAAGGAAGAACTTAAGCCTTTCTTAATAAGAAAAAAAAACCCTAAGATGAGCTAACTTGGCTTAGTGCAGGAAATGGAATCACAGCAAGAAAGAAGGGCTGGGCATACCTTTTTTAGGATTTCTACCCCAAAATGACTGAACTGCCTTTCGAACTGAACTACCACGACTCTCGCTAACTGCATCGGATTCTGTGGATAAAAGAAGACTCGCTGAAAGAGCGGATTTGATTCCGAACCGCTACGCTTTCTTATATTAGTGTAGTAGTGCGCTTAGCGCTTCCTGAACCAACTGAAGCAAGGAATATGAGGATCAGAGCGCTAGCATCCCTTGCTCTCGATCGATTGCTCACCACCGTCTGATCCGAACAAAAAAAGGAATAGAACTGGGGACACCTTTAGGTGTAAGCATGAAATACGCCCGAGCAAGCTAAATTCTTTCTATGTAGTAATCGTGCTAGGCTATGCCCCTGAACCCTTTGGTATCCAGAAAGAAAAGCAGAGGAAGTGGCTTTGATCCTATTTTCTATCAAAGCAGGTTCTACCACTGCAGGCCCAATCCTACTACCCGGATGATCGTCTTGGGTAAGATCTTTCTATATCAAAATATCAGTTGGATGCCTACACGCGATCCTTTTTTGCTTCCTTATATCGAGGAAGAGAAAAAGAGGCCTATATCAAAAGTATAAACAACTTATACTTCTATCATAACACGGATCACGCTGTATATAGATTGGATGTATGTCTGAGCTATCTTCTTTGTACCATACCATCTAGAGGGCTGTGATTTCCGGGGGGCAGGACACGAAGCCCCAACATGGTCTAGCACTACGATGGAAACTGGATGTCTGCCTTTGTGAGTACCTATCTTCTTATAGGAAATTGCTATTCAACAAAATAGAAGATTGCAAAGATTCAGCCTTAGTATTAGTAGAAGTGGGTAGCGGCACTGGCTAGACGGTCTATCCCCCTTTAACTTAAGTAGTATTTCCAATTTACTCTCTGTCTCTAAAAAAAACCGTAACACAGTCCAGGATAAGTGTGACCGCGTATATATACGATATAGAAATCCAGCCCCACACCCGCGGGTAATGCCCCGTAACTTCGGGAGAAGGTTTCTGAACTCCTATCTATTCAACCTGGCCTATCTTCTTTCTAACAAGAGGACGCTAAAATCAAAATGATAGCGAACTAGAAAGATACTGACAGAAGCTAAATCTCAAATCATAGACACCGGAGAGAACGATCATACCAGATGATAGCTATCTTAGAGAACGCTAATTTAACCATAAGAGAGAGCACCCTATTACATACTGCCTTGCTCTTCTCTCTATCGTAGTTCTTTCTCGCAGAGTAAGGATTTATTATAATTCTATACTAGTTCCTATGGCGTAAAGGAAAACATTTCGGCTATTACATCTATGGGTCAACGACTTTCTGGAGTCTCTTAAAGAGGGGATGGAAGCAAGGTCCAATCCCATTATTATAACTTATAATACGATCATCTCACAGATGAAGAAGTGAGCAAGCCTTTCTCCAATGGATTCTAACAGCGCAGACTAGGCATCTTTATCAGATTTCTATTTATATATTAGTAAAAAAGCCCCTTGTTTCAAGGCTAGGGCTTCCCGGTTTAATTGCTATTTGAATTTAGCAGCATTGGCCGTAGAATCAAATATGGACGGTGACTGACCACTAGATCTGTCGATCGAGACCTTGCTTCACCACGCCCAAGCCGGAGGCTAAGTAGAGTTGAATAAGGTGAAGATGGATACCGCTCATAAAGAGCTTGGTTAAGTGGTATGCCTTGCTGGTTGGATCAGAATCCCTTCCCTTTCTTTCGACTTGCTTGCTACTGGATTATTATAATAAAAGACAAACTGGTTTGCATTGGTAGCTATTCTTAGCGGTGACATACTTTTTTTTATTAATAATATATATAATAATTATTGAAGTTAAACCACGGAAAAACAAGCACAGGAAACAAGACAACGGCCAACGATCCGTTCCCTCACTCCCAATAGAATAGATAAAGCAATGATAAACCGCTCGGGACCCATATTCCCATGGTCCCTTCGCTCAACAAAAAGTCCTAACAATAAGGATATTATCTAACAGATACGCTGTCTAACTACTATAACAAAGTCATCAACTTAGACTACTTTCAGATAAGGGTTGTTATACAAGTCAACTATTATCGTACAGTGATGATCGAAATAACTGTTGGTGATCCCTTTTCGAGTTCCTTCGTTCCAGTCCAGCGGCGGAAGGGGAGACTTAGATCTTGTCAGTTCATAACAAAAACCGCATCCGGTGGTATCCTATCGTCGTAAAAAAATAATTCATTGCTTCAAAAAGGGAATGAGCTCTCACAGGTTGAGTTTTTTCGGCCAGATTTCGCGTATCATTTATTTCGTATAGAGAGAAGAATAAATTGTCCTTTTTCTTGCTGTTGTTAAACAGGCTGTGCCTTCGGCCGCCTATGATAGGGGGGCCCTTTCCACTCCTTGTTGAAGTTGCAAAGCTCGTTGAGGCAGATTGAACGCTACGCCCTTGGAATAAAATCTTTTCCTGGATAGATGCTGTACATCCAAATCCAGATGCCGAAGTTTTTGCAGGGTGATCAAATTGACTTAAGAACCTGGGTCAGATTCTATTGATTGTGGTTTCTTGGCTGGTCCCTGTGCCATACAGAGGACTATTATGCTCCTCGTCCCTAATAACCTAACCTAATAATAAGAATAGGTCGTCGTCTGTAAATGCAGCCATATTAATCATCCTATAAGGATTCCTTCCTCGACTGTTCTGCAAAGAAAGCCAGATTATCCTCAATCCTCAGGATTAAAGAATGCTTCCACCAAAGTACCCGGAAACATCATTAGCACGTCATATCATATACTGTGAGCAAGGCGGGCTGAGAATCCTCTTCTAATCTAAGGGGCCAGCACAAAATGGCGAGATCATCTATCTATCTCTAGGATATCCGCTGTTATGCCTTCCTTACCTACCTGAATTCATTCATACCATTCCCTCACGTGCCTTTGCAGTTAGCAGCGGAAAGAGAGATAGAGATTGGTTAACTCCCTTAAGTCTTCCTAAGGGTATAAGAAGGTATCCGTGAGGGCATTTAAAGTGAGGGTATCACTCGGATAGTTAGGCCCGAGAGATAGCTGAATTGACCTTAGTCTTCCTAAGGGAGTGAGTGAACTACTAGTCGTAGGGCACGAACGCAATAAGAAGGAAGTCTTTCTTTCGCGCTGCTTTGGAATTTTTTGCAGGGAAGGTCCTTTCCGTTAATTCAATATCTGTCTCGCCTGCTAACTATTCTCGGTCTACCCTGATAGGGTATTCGATTCCTCTTGGCTACTTTACCTTTATTACGATATCACCAGATTAGCAAGAAATACCTGTGACCTGGTTCACGCTTTGTTTTGACTTCAAGCAGTTCCAAGATCAGGATCCGTATTTTATTTTCAATCAATCTCCTCAGCATGAATTAAAAGTGGGTCTTTCGATACAAGTGGTAAGACCTATCATTCAGCATCCAAGACCTGGCCGATGGCTACTTCAAATTCAAGTGCCACTTATCTTAACACAACTCGGGCTAATCGACTCCCAGCCTAGCTAGACCTGGTTCAAGCAATTAAGCCAAAGCAACACTTATTCCTTACCGGATTCAATTCTTTCGTCCACTTCTCTTTCTTTTCTTTCACTATTCCCATCAAGCCTTGGGTTCTCTTGATGCTTTCATTTCCCTCAACCTGAGTAAGCTGGTCCCTCAGTCAAACTTCTTCCAGTTCGCGTTGTTTACCCCGAGTGGATCAAAGGGTTCCTTCGGAGCAAATAAATCTTGCGCTGCTTAAGGAGCTCCCCACATTCGCACGGGCTGGGGACATGATGAGAGCTGCAAACATGGCTCTGGAATGTGTCCCTTACCACCCTAACTACTAGCTCTAGATCAGGATAGGAAAGAGCCCTCGGATTTACAAGCAATTGCTCTGGTATGCTAAACCACCAAACGGAGAATCCAATCCATAAGCAAGTTAGGAGAAAAAATAGCATATCCCTTACATACGAATAAATGAGTGCCTCCTCTAAGCTAAACTCTTTGATTCTGGAGGTTTTTCGCTGTAAAAAAAAACCCCTGCCTTCGATCTGGTGATCTCAGTAAATATGAATCTCTTCCTACTTCTCTTATTCTGAACGGTAATTGCTCCATATTCGCTGTAGGTGGAAGCCAAGGACCAATGGAATACATTCTATGTCGCTCGCCCTGCTTTCTAACCCAAAGTAAAGTGTACGCCGGGCAGGAAGTCGAATGGTGCGGGTGGATGTACTTATAGTATAACTGTCGTTGGAAGGACTTCTCGTACTTCAGGCACTCCAGAGGTTAGTTTTTAAAAGAGTGAGAACATGTCAAACAACAAAGAAAATAAGGAATGGAAGGTGGGTGCCCTCTATATTGGGGGTTGATTCTAGCTAAAGCTAAAATATCTAAAACGAATAGGTAAGGGAACTGCATCTTTCACTAATGTACCAACTGTCGTGAGTTGGGCGGAGGACCTGGGGCAGTCGCTACGGAATAGACTTGAAACCGAGCGGGAACATGGCTGGGAGTAGCTTTTAACAGTGCTGGTCTACCCCGATTTACCCATTGAGAGGGACTGAAAGCCTTGGTTTCGCCACCCCTATTTCATTAGTAGAGCTCTATTGAGAAAGACCTTGGAATTGGCCAATCACCAAGGGCGATGTTAGGTTAGCATTCAGAACGAATAGAACGAACTCGAGTTCAGTTCACCGGTACGGCACAGCCGGGGAGAGCGGAGAAAGGTAAAGCACAACTAGAATGCTTTTTCAGAAAGAATCCCACATAAATAAGCTTCCGAAAGAAGTAATGCAATTGGTTGACCCAACAAGGTAACGGAGAGGAAAGACCCCTACCGCTAACTTCTCTGTCCTAATCTCCTGTGTCGAAGCTTTCAGGTCCTTAGATCGGGTCAAGCTTGGCACTCCTCCAACTCTAACCTCTCTTTCCTACTGCACTGAAAGCCTTCTTTTCTTAACCAGCTATTGAATGAGTGAAGTAGCCAATCCTAAGAAAAGAGTTGCTTTCCTTTTAGCCGTGTAACTTGGCCTATTGGTCTACTGGTCTATTAGTCCTTGTTCTCTTTTCGTTATCCGCATTGGAGCTAGAAAGGGCTACTTGTAGGACTTGTACCGATCTGTATTTAGCCAGCTCTTTTTTCCTCGCCCTAACGGATCCTGAACTCTAAGGAAAACTCCCTTTCCAGAGAAGCACTCATTTTCTTTCTAGAAGCTCTTTTTTTCTACCCTTCTAACTAGTGTCACTTGCTTGATCACTTCGGTGAGGGGTTATGCCAGAGGGACTGCAATCAATTCACCGGGTAATAAAAGTACCTTTACACCTACCCTTTTTTTTAGTATGACTAGACCCAATAGATTGTATCACTATACCCAGAACTTGTTGTCTACCTAGGGATATGCCATTTACGGGGGGAGCTAGTCAGAGATTTGGACTTCTTAAGCCAATCCTAGTACTGGTCTTACTTATTACTGCTATAAATATTCTAACGGGTAGAATGATTAGCTCTTAGACCTGTTCAAACTCTGTGACAGGTTAGGACAACTATTGTTATAAATGATAGGCCTTTCACTTCTTTGCTTGGTAGCTCCGTCTTTTATAATATGCTATAGATTATCAATACATCTTTCCTTTGCACTGAAAGCTGGCTAGCCTAAAATCTCTACTTGAACTACTGAAATGGGATCTAGCCTTTGGGCTTAGTTCAGAGTTCTGCCTTCTAGGCTTCTTCCTTAATCAGGAAAAGCCCTTTACGCTTTGAGCCGGGTATGAAAAAAGTGAATCCGGATCCTTCGCCACCTTCTCTCCTTGGTTCTGAGATTGTAAGGATTTCTTCCCTCTTTCTCTTAAAATTAAACCGGCATACTGAAATCGATTGCACTAAGGGGCTTCGATTTTGCTGAAAGAAGGACTTCGTTGAAAAATATAAAGATATTGGTTACATCTCGCGTACTTGCCCATATTACTTATATGGGGTGACCCACTTCTACTTACGCGGATTCCAAAGCCGCTCCCATTCCTCAAAGCCCGGCAGCAGAGTCAACCCCTCCTTCGGTCGGTTCATGAGCTGCCAAAAGCTAACTCTACGCTCGGTAGCTACCGGATCTAATGCACCATTCTTCGGCCTATTACGAACAGTTTCGATGTCCCAGATCGTCTTGTGTTTCATCAATCTTCGGCAGGAGTTTGATGCGGGGATTCCCAGCTGTAGTGGGCATCGCTTGGAAATCGAAATAGTAATGGTATTGCCTACTCATGTTACTGATCATTATACGAACTAATGCCTTTTCTGGGGGGGGACGATCAGCTCATATCTATTTATTTATATAATTTTAGAATTAGAATTGATTCTTTCCCTCGGGGAACGAAGGCTATAAGAGAATCAGTAGCTTTGGAAAGGAAGTAAAGATGAGCTCTCTTCTGACCCTAAGGGCTAACTGAACTCACTTGAAAGAGGGAGACAAAGATGTGAACATGAAGTTCAGAAGTTCCCCAGACGTGGGGACTAGGGACGGAGATTCTTTGAAAGAAGACCGCTTTGCCATGAAGTGCGGTTGAAAGATCGGATTATAATAAGCTTTTTCTTTTTTTTGCCAGAGAAAGAGAAGAACCTACGACTGTGGAATGCTTCTTATATGTTCGTAAAATAGGAACTCAAAGTAAAAACTAGACTTTGTCTTGCAAACTGACTTCAGCCATAGTGAACAGGGGAAACTGCTCACTTTGATAGCCCTACCCTAGTGTATGCACTCAAGCAGAGTAGACGGCACGCGTCACCAAGCATACCGCCCGAGGTTAAGGGTTCATCAGCGAATGGAGTTAGGCCCATTTCCTAGCCTAGTTTTAAGCAGAACAGCACCATCCTAGTCCAGAGCAGTACTTCTCTTATGGGCTCGAGGCAAGACAAGCAGCCCGCTTCGCTTCCTCAATTGCTCAAGGAACAAGATGAAATAATGCTTATGTGGAACGTCTTCTGGCGAGGCTTGGGGATTAAACCAATATCTTTCTATTTGAAGCAGTGTGCGGTATGCCTTAAATTCAACAAGCATACGCTGGCCAGAATAGTACTTAGATTTCCGTCTCTGTTTAGTTTAGCTGACTCGCTCGGGATATCCTCACATCATTCCGGCATTTCACCGTCAGAGGATCCGATCCTTAAAGGTTATTCCAAAAGTGATTTGCTTGTCCAGTGGTACTTGTCGCTTTTCTCCGAAGGCTATTGAATTAGCTAAACCACGTGGGTGGCGGTTGTCCATGGATGTCCCTTGGGCCTATTCTTCATCGGATACGAGAGCAGGAAGAGCTTCTATTCCATCAACACCTGTTATTCCAGCAACAGCTCTTACTGTAACAGAACTAGGACCATCAACTCCAACTGTCCTTATAGGCGAAAGCCACCTCCTTGACAGATTACGGAGCTACCCAGCTTCTCTTCCAAGTAGTAGAAAAACCGCCTTTCACCCGCTTCTCTAAGGAAAAAGTCTAATGTCATGTTGAGAATCTAAAGGATTGATCGAAAGGCAGTGATTTCGACCTAGAGTGAAGCTTTGGCTTTCGGCGGCTATTAGATACGGATTGACGAGTTGACCTAAACGAGTAAGAACAATTGTTGGAACGAGATTGATCACTGAAGAAATGCTAGCTCCTTCTTCAACTCCTGGCCCGGCAAACTCCGATCAATCACTTCCTTGTCCTCTTCCTACTATGGATGCCCCTGCTCTTATAATTCTATTGATCAAACCGTTTGATGACATAGAGACAGAGATTCCTAAGAGATTATTTCTTGCAGCCTATAACAGCTGATTCTCAACTATTCTTGCCAACACATTCCGACTACCCTATACTATTAGGCTCCCACAAAGGCTGAAGAAGACTCCTACCCTCCCCTTCTCAATAGGGCCTTAAGCTTAGACTGAACTGACTGTAACTCGCTCAATCGGGCGCAGCGCATTAGACTTAATTAGTGTTTGTTTTGGCATTTGTAGCAGGAGAATAGGAAGAATTGAATTACAAAGCGATATTATCTTATAAGCAGAACTAGCGCTTAAGGTGCCTAAGCGGGGAAGAAGTAAAGTCTCATCCCTTGACTACGAAACCGAAACTAAGCGGCTATTCTTCATATCGAGAAATGAAGTGAGAAGGATTCTAGCTAGTCTTCCTTTAACCGGGTAAATGACTTAACCAATCGAGTTGTTCACATTCAACTATGGCAATTCTTGTTAAGAGCTGAAACCAGAGTTCAGAGCGGCCAAGCGGAATCCTAGTTTCTAAAAGCACTCATTCCCTTAGATAGGAGCATTCGTAGAGCTAATCTTCTACGCTTAGATATCTATCTATTATTCTCCCTTTCTATTCCTCGGTAAGCGGACCGTGGGAGCATGAGGGGGGGCGGTATCAGCTTTTGACTGATAGAAAGCATCTCTCTTTGTCCCTCCTGACCGAACCCGAAAAGAATAACTTTATGCCACTTTGTACACTTTAGTGTAGGCACCTTCTTTAAACGTGCCAAGCTGTGGAGAGAGGTGCCAGGAGAATCAATGCTCTCAGCTGAACAGGCTTGAAGCCTTCGAAAAACCTTTCTGCTCTTTTCTTCCTATCGGGTGCGTCAACCGGACTGAAATAGAATAGCTGATCGAGCTCTTTGGTACGCGGCTAACCTTTTAAATTGAGCTGTTCTTGCTACCCCATAAATAAAACTAATAAATTGGACGTGGTAGGATAGGACTCTTATCATACAGCTCTTTTTTCTTGTTCCACTAGCTAGGACAAAATTATCAGATGTCCCTTTCGTTATTACAACCTTCTTTTTTTGATCAAAGACAAGAGCTATGCGGAAATTCCAATTGGATCTCGGTTGTTCTTTTCAGGCGATGGCTATTCATTAAGTCTTCGGGTAGCACCGAGTTAGATCTTCAACAAGGTGGAAATTCTCGTATTTCTTTATGTACACGTTCCCTGCGGCTCGCATTGAGTATTCTTGTTTATATCGCTACGGCTCATAAACACTGTTCTTATTCCTACCTTAACAAAACATCCCCTATTTTGCTTCCCTTTTCACGGAACCGGTACAGAATGGGTGCTAAGTTTTATTACGTTGTTTAACCTTGTATAGACTGGGGCGGTTTCGGGAGACCTACATGTCTCGTGGCGACACCTTTTCTGAGATGTGGGGGAATGCTCGTTTAGTACCTCTGTATTCCATCTCGTTTCTCGAAGTTACCAACTGGGTGCACTGCGTTTTCAAAAGCTTCCTGTCGATACCGGCTCCTATTCAATCCGTGCTGGACCGATCGATATACCAATAATTAAGTCTTCAGTCAACTGGTGGAATACTTCGCATCAACCTGGGAGCATTAGCCGATCTGGTACATCAATACATGTTCCTATGCCCATTCCAATCTTGTCTAACTTTGCTAACTTCCCCCTCTCAACCCGTATCTTGTTTGTTCTGGAAACACGTCTTCCTATTCTATCTTTTCTCGAATCTCCTTTAAGGTATGAAATCGAAGCTCGAGAAGGATAAAAACTTTGAGTGGATTTATACCTGGCTGTTTTCACGCATCAAAGTGAAACCGTGTTAATA